>JALPQI010015635.1:0-19162 GCA_025490895.1 Thaumatotibia leucotreta | reverse complement strand
ATAGCGTAATGGGCTAAAGCGGTTTTAGGAAAAAATTGTCTCGGGGTAGCCTTATTCCCTAGAGACCGCGTCCCCAGGTGGCGGATAGGGGAACGCTCGGCAGATATGCCGGGTAGGAGGGAAATAAAATACCTCCCGCGGACCACAAGGCCGGAGATGGACACTCCGTAAAAAATCCCACCTGCAGGCTTCTCCAAAATATTTAGAGTCGAGGCTGTAGGTGTGCTGCTGACTCGGGCTGGAGCTAGCAGAGGGATTGGCGGCGGATGAATCTACGTTCAACGAAATCAACGGCGGCATCCAAACCTTGAGCAAGGTTACAGCCTGTGTAGAAGGAACTGGGGGCCCCACTACACATATTTTGCTCCAAGAAAGTCACCATGCAAAGTCCACAAAGTGAGTCAGTTCGATGCGATCCGGGCCCGACCCGGCGTCACAAGATTTCCGGGTCTAGTGATGGGAAATATACTACCGTGAGAGAAGAAACAGAAGAAACCAGGACAGGAAAATTCAACAGAGGACTAAAATTACTACGAAAGAAGACACAATGTTTAAAAATTGCGACGTGGAATGTGCGTAGCCTAATAAAATCAGGTAAATGGAAAATACAATAAAGGAAATGAAGAGATTAGGTATTGACATAATGGGCCTCAGCGAAGTGCGATGGAAAGACAGCGGGAAACATGTTACCCGACGACACTGTATTTTATTACTCAGGAAAACCCTCAACTGAAAAAGGTCATTACCACGGAGTAGGAATCATGCTTAAAAAGGAATTGAGCCGTTATGTTACCAACTTTGTACCGATGTCAGATAGATGCATGTTGTTACAACTGAGCGCACAGCCATTTGACGTAAACATTCTTCAGATCTATGCGCCAACTGCAGAAAAAAGCGGAAAAAGAACCTGACATATTAGAACATTTCTATAAGGAAATTGAAACAGTGATGAAGTCATTAAAGTCACAACAGCTGACTGTGATTCTGGGAGACCTAAACGCAAAAATTGGTAAGGGGCGCTGTGGGTAAATATGTTGGACATCATGGTTTGGGTGACAGAAATGAAAGTGGAGACCGCTTACTTCAATTCTGCGTGGAGAACGATCTTGTTATCGCAAATACATGGTTCGACCATCCACCTCGGCGACTATATACATGGACCTCTCCCAGACACACGCCAGAAAATATAGTACGCAACCAGATAGATTACATAATTGTGCCTACCAGATTTAGAAACTCAATTAGGAACGTAAAAACATTTCCTGGTGCGGATATTGGATCTGATCATAATCCTGTGATAGCAAAGTTCAACCTTAAATTAAAAATAGTGAAAAATAACAAGCCAGAACATAGAAACATTGCCATAGACAAGTTAAAAGACAGTAAAATTAAATCACAAACACTAGCTACCATAAACAAGGAATTAGTTAAGTCATTTAAAGACACGTTTTTAGACAGTGAAGGTATAAATGCTAACAGCGAACACATTTGGGAGAAAATCAAAACCACTACACTAACCACAGGTAAAGACTTATTAGGACACTATAAGAAGGAAAGTAATAAACCATGGATAACTAATGTTATATTAACAAAAATGGAAGAGAGGAGATATTATAAGGAAATAGACAAACTTAAATACAAAAACATAAATAAGGAAATCAGACACAATATCCGGGCTGAAAGAGATAAATGGTTGGAATCAAATTGCTTGGAAATAGAAGAATTAGATTTGAAGCACGATAGTTTTAACTTACATAAAAAGGTAAAAGAATTCACAAATACAGGAAGAAAGCCCATTATAGGAAAATTATTTAACAAAAACAATGAATTATTGGTTGAAATAGATGACCAAAAAAATGAATGGGACCTACATATCGGAACTCTTTCTAGATAATAGAACTGAAACACCATCGTATTTAAAGAGCGACGATCTAAAAGGCCCCGCCATTAGTCATAAAGAGGTGGAAAAAGCTATCAGTAGCATGAAATCGGGAAAAGCTGTGGGCCCTGATGGCATCCATGTAGAATTAATTAAGTTATTTGATCATTTTGGAATAGATACACTAGTAAAACTATTTAATACAATTTATGACTCTGGAGTACTACCTGACGACTGGCTGAAATCTTCTTTCTTGCCAATCCCCAAAAAGCCAAACGCAAAAACCTGCAATGAATATCGTCTGATAAGTCTGATGAGTCATGTCCTCAAAGTTTTTCTAAAAATATTACACAACAGGATGTACAGAAAAATAGACTGCAACATAAGCGAAACCCAATTTGGATTCAGAAATGGACTCGGGACTAGGGAAGCCTTGACGGCAGTCCAGGTATTAATTCAAAACTGTTTGGAATTCAGAAAAGACGTGTATGCATGTTTTATAGACTTCGAAAAAGCCTTCGATACTGTCAACCATGAAAAGCTGTTAGAAGTTATACGCTGCACAGACGTTGACAGTAAGGATAGTAGAATAATCATGAACCTGTACTGGAACCAAACTGCACATATCAGGATCGGACAGACTGCCTCAAGAGATCTGAAAATACTTAAAGGTGTACGTCAAGGCTGTATATTATCTCCAAGTCTATTTAACCTTTACTCTGAACGTATATTTAAAGAGGCATTGGACGGTGTTGAGATGGGCATAAAGTGTAATGGCAGATATATTAATAACATAAGATACGCAGATGATACCGTAATATTAGCAAACAGTATGAACGAACTTCAACAGCTGATGAAAATGAAATGAAAATGAAAAATAATTTATTTCGCTTAAACAATTACTTAAATTAAAGAAAGGTAGGAATCTCCTAGTAAGTATAGGAATACTTGTGACAGGAGATCCGCTCTTCCCTAATGTCTATTACAGTGAACAATAATTAAAAAAAACAAATGTAAATTCTTCTTAAAATAGAATAAACAATAAACATAAAAATTGTGTGTGCTTGTGTGTGTATGTGCGTGTGTGTGTGTGTTATTTGTGTATGGCTGTTATGTAGTGTTATATATTAGTGCTTCAATGTCATCATAGTTAAAACCTTTTAGCCAATTTGTTACTGCTTTTTTACAAGTGTGGAATCGTAAACTGAAAATGTTGGTTCTTTTATTAATTTTATTACAGATATGCGGTGATAAGTTACAAAATTGAAATGAAGCAAACCGCGATTTACTTCTTGTTATTGGAGTTACGTTGTAATTACGTCTACCGGTATTTAAAAGTGGATTATATGTGAGGGATCTGTGTACTTTAAGGATTGTTAATAAAATAAATAGTTTTCTCATTGACAACAGTTCGGAAGTTTTGTATAATTCATTTGTTGAGTATAGATACGGTTTGAAATACATTACTTTGATTAGGCTTCTTTGTGCTCTTTCAACCTCAATAAATTTGGTTTTGGCTGCACCACCCCAGGCAGTAATGCAGTAGCACATAACGGATTGGGCCAGTGCAGTGTAAAGCTGATTTAACAAAGTCTTTGAGGCGATGTGGCGTAAGGTCTTAAATAACCAAATAAGTTTGCGGATTCTGCTATTAACGTACTCGATGTGAGAATACCATGAAAGACGTTGGTCTATCAGGACCCCGAGATATTTAGTAGATGCTACTTTTTCTATGTGGGAACAGTTGCAAGTGGAAGAGTTGTTTGAGTTACAATTATGGATTTTGAGATTGTGATTAGTGGATGGTTGTGAACTGATATTTTTGGTGAAACAGATGTAGTTAGTTTTTGCCCTATTAAGCGTAAGTAAGTTAGAATTAAGCCAATCATTTATATTTCTAAGACCAGTTTCCGCATTTTGAAATACAGTATTCCATGACTTTCCATTAAATACGATGACGGTATCGTCAGCATATGAAAATATTTGACCATCTTTAATATACATATCCGTCAGGTCATTGATATATATTAAAAACAAGGTAGGCCCGAGGATGCTTCCTTGTGGGACGCCAAAGGATACATTAGAACTATTGCTTATGTGATTTTCAATTCTGGTACGTTGTGTTCGGCCTTGAAGGTAGTCACTTAACAAGTCCAGTGGCTTACCGCGGATTCCAATGTATTCTAGTTTGCGTATAAGGGTAAGAAGAGAAACGGTATCAAAAGCTTTTTTGAGGTCTAAAAATATTGCCATAGATTTTTATGTCCGTGACGCTTTCTTGGGTTCCATTGCAGTCAATAGTCTCAGAAAGATGCGTTACCATCTTCGAAAGGTCTTCTTTAGATTCCTTGTCGATTTTGGGCACATTTTTTATTTCAATATTACTTTTACGCGATTCTCGTTGCATATTTTCTAGCTTGTCTTCCAGTAATACGATGTACTCCTTGTCCTTCTTGTTGTTCATTTCCAATTTTTCGATTTTCTTTTTGAGCTCCTCATTTTGTTCCGATAAGTAACTTATAGATTTTTCGATGCAACTGTTAGTTTCTTTGATCGCCTGAAGTGTAGGGTTTATCTTTTTGAGTTCAATATCTTGTGATTTCAGAGCCTCTGCAATCATGCTTTTTATTTCTTTTTTGAATTTTTCAAAGTCTGTATTTTCAGTTTGCGTCATATTTTTAGTTGATGTTTTCGTTGCACGTGTAGTTGGTGACATTATTAGGTACCAGGAGTCAAAATAATAGGAGGTTAACTTTAACTTATCTTCGCATTTGCCGTGCGATGGCTCACAGTCAAGGACGTTGCGCACCCGTCGATGGTTTCTCCGAATTTTCAAAAATGGGCGGCGCTTGTACGTACGTCGGCCAATGCGTTGCAGTGGGCGTGGTTAGATGACAATGGCGGACAAGCTGCGCAGGACTATTCGCTAGGTTTTTTTCAAAATGGCTACCATACCTCTATGTTGATGACAATGATGACGTAGTAGTGTGAGTGTACCAGGGCAGCAGCAGATGGAGTAAGTAAGTGGATAGATTTTTGTTTCAAACACTTTCTTGACACTTATGCACTCCTATTTTTTGCGAACTATTTAAATTTTACAAAATGAGTAAAAAATATGAAATACGGTAACCGGACACACGTTTGCACCCGAAGGTGGTCCGGGGGGAAGAGGAAGAAGCTGATGGATCGCATAAACGCTAAGGTCAAACACTATAGTCTTAAAATGAACGTGAGTAAGACGAAATTAATGGTAATTAGCAAATCAAACATTCCAACAACGGATCTGTTAATTGATGGAGAGCCAATAGAAAAAGTGTCAAAATACCGGTACCTGGGCTGCTGGCTTAACGAAAATTGGGACCCAGAAAAAGAAATAAAAGTCAGAATAGAGGTAGCTCGAAGTGCGTTTATAAAAATGCAGAAATTGTATGCGAACAAAGATATCAACCTGAAATTAGGATGGAGATTAGTAAGATGCTATGTTTTATCTATACTCTACTATGGTGTTGAGACATGGACGCTGAAGAAATCAATGGAGCAAAAAATAGAGGCCTTCGAGATGTGGCTTTATAGACGTATGTTAAGAGTACCCTGGACAGCAAAAGTAACAAATATAGAGATATTAAACAGAATAAACAAGAAAAAAGAAGTTTTAGCGACGGTTAAGCGTAGAAAAATTGCTTACTTTGGTCACCTATTTAGACATGATAAGTACGACTTAATAAGACTCATAATAGAAGGAAAAATGGAGGGAGGTAGAGGAAGGGGAAGAAGGAAGACTAACTGGCTCGACAACATAAAGAAGTGGACAAATATTAAAGACACGGCTACACTCACGGAACTGGCCAAGAACAGAAAGGATTTTGCAAAGGTGGCCACCGACGCCCGTTAGGGCATGGCATTAAAAGAAGAAGAAAAAAATACGTATTTGACACCTGTAACTATGAAAACCATTGTAAATAGTTAGGTACCTTAAAGCTTCGAAATCAAATTATTATTATTATTATTATTTTGTTTTAGACAGGCAGCTGTAAGCTGATACGTCTAAGTCATAGTTCACTTAACACGTTTTCACTGTTTAAGATAGTTTGTCCAAACGATTTTTAAATTGGTTAACACTTGTAGAGTTCACAACTTCAGAGGGTAATTTGTTCCATGACTTTACTATACGGTTCGCAAGAAAGTTTTTGCCGGTATTGGTTTTATATTTTGTTGAACAATTAAACGAATAATTTCCAGAAATTATTCGTTTAATTGTTAATTTAATCAACTTTGGAGTCATGTCCATATTATTGTGAACAATGACGCACATTTGTCCGATCTCTGGTTATCATACAATTGACGCCGACAGGATTCGGCGTTTAGTACAAAACCGATAAAACGTGAAATTGGTGTCATAAAGTATTAAAAGGGAAGAAATTTAAGGGAATAAAAAAATAATAAAGGGCGGAAATGTTTTCTAGTGCCATCCACGTACCTGAAAGCGTAGCTTGTGTAGGCCACAAGGTGTGCTGATGACTAGTAGCCACATCATGACTTTGCAAGTATCGGTAACGTCAGGTTTTACTCGATACGTAAAGCAGACCATCGTTCGCTCCAATATGTCAGTGCGAGCGGGATAGAATGCATTACGTATCGAGTAAAACCTAACGGACATATCCTTTTTCACGACACTGTTCGTAAATGTGGTGATTGTTTGACTAAACACAGTACGGAAAGTTGCTTATACACTGGAGTGCTGAGCGGTCGACTCCCGGCCGATTTAAAACGTCCCCGAGTGCCGAGCGGTCGACTCCCGGCCGATCTGAAAAATCCCCAAGTGCCGAGCGGCCGGCTCCCGGCCGATTCGTCACTGCGTATTTGGCGCGAAAATTTAAAGTTTTTGCGAACATTTAAGTTGCGTTATTTCTAAAAATATATCACTGAAGACATAAAAAATCTGTTTATATTTAAAATTAAGTGTATTTAATATTAATATTAGCAGATATTCCTTAGTTTAAAAGCATTTGATAGCAGTGCATTCGTCAAATATTTGATACCCGGTAAATTATGATTTTAACCGTTTATTTCTATAAAAAATGTTATGAGATTTAAATATAATATGCTTAACTAAGTGATAAGCAATTTACAATCGTTTAATCTTCCATTTATTACATTTTAACATATTTATTTCATAGTTTATTACAAAGATTTGGGTTATGAAGAGGTTTGTTTCAGAGAAATCGGGCATTTATTAATGTATATGTAACACTACTAGCCCCAAATTAGATAAAATAGCTGGGTTAACTATTTGGTAACTTAAATATATAATCATTTATTTAAAAACTCGATCATATTTCATTAAAAAATGTCATCGTTGATATACCGGGACCCATGTTTCAAGGTCGCGACCGTGGCCATTTTGTTTCATTTCAAATGAAGATAGAATAGTATGGATAAGACTTCGGTTTTTGGATTTAATACTTATTTTGGTTAATTTGGTTGGCTAAATACTTTTACATGTACAGACAGTGACTTTTCCGCACTAGTGCGGAAATTAATTACATTAGTATTTGTCTTATAATGCGTTGTAGAATGGTATAATGTTAGTGTCGAAATGTAGGTCATCTTCCCTACTCGTGTCGGTTTAAGGCACTCGTTCAGACACTATTATTATAAATGACTATTTTTCACGTGTATGTTTATTTGCTATGCTGTAGTTATAAATTTAAGATATGCAGGAGCGAGAGGAAGAGTCTCAGATGTACGTGGTGGTCGAGGATGTAACAGGTCCAACATTCCCTTTTGGTAATAAAAGGCGGCATTTTCAAATTTTGTAAGGGCAGACCACTCAGCACCTACATTTGTGAGTGAGTTTAGTGAAACGTCCCACTTTGTCGTTTGCCATAAAGCCGCTTTGTCAGTTTATTCATATGAAGATACAAAAAAACCTCGTCTTTATAGTAAGCGACAAAGTGGGACGTTTTACTAAAAACTAACACATTTTATTAAATTTGGGGCCCTTTTCTACTTCCACGAATTGTTGGACAGAGTATATTGTCGTCCCTAAGTCCCACAACACAAGCCTTAGGTAATTTACCTTACCATGGGACTAGGTCGTTTTGTGTAAGATTTTCCAATGACATTTATTTATGAAATAAAACTATGAAAAACGGATAAACTCACGTGTATTAACTAACTTTAATTTCATTCCGACGTCATCCGCAGACCACGAACCCTGTAGGTAAAGTTTTCGAAACGTCGGAATGAAGTTAAAGTTAGTTAATATACGCGAGTTTATCCGATTTTCATAGTTTTATTTCATGTGTAATCCTCGCGGTAACCGAAGAAAATATATTGACTTTGAAATATTATTTCTATTGAATAATGTACATGGAGAGCTCATCATAGATTTGTTTGAATCTAAGTAGTCATAATTATATTAGAACAAATCAGAAGTCGTATCCACACTAATATAGTCCTGGTGAAATGTAATCATTTTAACAATTTTTGTGTATTTTTGAAGCGATTTAGTATTAAAAGTTTTAATGCTAAGGTATCATATTTACACATTTTTGGGATGTTATTAAATGTAGTTTTTAATCCTGTATATTACAAATCAAACACATGTTGAAAATATATACTTATTTTGAAACAATCTAAGAGTCATCTTTCTACCTCAGTTTTTGAGTGTCATATTAATCGACAAATTTTATTTACAAAACCATTAGTTTTCCTTCAGACGCCGATGTGAACACATTTTCCATGAGGCATTATGCAAAATAAATACAAAATTTGAAACTAATAATCAATATATGATTACAAAAGAAATTTTCAAAGTTTACTCTGTGTTTGACTGATGTTGTACGAAAATAATTTTCGACGTAACATTTACGTGCTTGTAATGTGTAAAAGCTTTATGCAAGGGTATCATTTTACTTTCTTTTCTTGTTTGTACATGTATACTGCTACTAATAAATATATTTTTTTCTCAAATCAATGCCGTATTTTATATTACTAGTGTCTTCTACATAAAAATCGGGGAAATGTTTGCTCGGCCTACGTTCAACGAGGCTAGTCCTCGTTGAACGTAGGTACGTGTAGGCAAATTACACTTTTACCAAAAATATATGTTTGTTAACGGAATTAATAGCCTATTTCATACTCATTATAACGCTGTGCGTTTTTTATATAAGCTTCATACAATAACACACAATAATCGTTAAATTTGTAACTCCCGCCAATTTCTCGTTGACCACCCGTCGGACCTCCTGGCACTTGACTATTTTCGCGCTAAATGGCGCCGCCACCTGACAGCTTTTTGACGTAACGGTCCTGCCACCCAAAGGGAGTTGTATAGCTGTCAAATTTTGACAGCTGTACATCTATGAACGTCACGAACACTACAACAATGTTGAAGGTAAAGTAAAAGGTCGTATCTAAACACGGATTTCATAGGTAGATAATGACGTTTTGAAAATTATTTCAGAAAAAAATTCTCGGACTGCTTGTAACTTTTATTTTTTGTGGCACAGGATCATGGCGTTCAGCCACAACAAATTAAAATGTATTTTTTCTAATTACAAGAATGTGTTTTATTTCCTCTCAGTAGTCGTGAAAAGCACAATGTTTGGCCTCGGCAAAAAGTGCAATAGATGAACTCGTACTATCGAAGGCCTCCCCAAGGGTCAGCCTTCGAACTAACTCGTTCATTTATTGCTTACCTACTTTCCAGCCTCTACAACAATGTACTATACTTTACAACTCATGGGACGGCTATTGGAGAAGTCCGCTGGATGCAGGTGGCGTAGGACCGGTCATTGTGGCAATCTTTAGGGGAGGCTTGTGTTTAAGAGTGGTCTTCCAGCTGATGATGAATAATATTATTATTTTTCAGGGAAATTATGTAACGGAAAACATCAATCTTCAGGACTTCTCCTGGATTCTGACCAAAGCCATGGCGAACCCTGGAAAGTAAGTTACACACACACATCATCAATTCATCATCCTATATTAGTCCACTGCTGGACAACGGCCACTCCTTAACCTATGCGTCTGGACGTATTAGGAGGTAAATGCCCGTAATCTCCACGCTGGGCAAGCGGGCTGACGATCGCAATAGTGTGTCCAGTCCACTATGATTTATGATGCTGCTATTGCTGCTGTTCATCATCAATCTTCGATAGTAAATGGAGGGCCACGCTAGGCTTCGTCGGTTAAATTTAAAGCGATAGGTACTTACTTTTGCCGTGGCAGTAAGAATACATTTGTCATCATCCCAACTCTTCCCGCGGGTGTCGTAAGAGCCGACTACGGAATTGAAGTGTCACTGACCATTCTTGATAGAAGATTGATGATAGGCAGCAGCGTCATCATAGTGAACACATTACTGCGATCGCCAATCCGGTTGCCCAGCAGCGTGGCATTTATGGGCATTTACCTCCTAATGTGTCTTTAAATTTAAACTAGGAGAGGCCTACCTACGTCAAACAATAGACTCAGATAGGCTGATGGTGTGATTGGTGATGTGAGGAATACTGGAAGGCGCATTTTAGGTACTGGATAAGGCCACTAGGTGGAGTCATGCTTTGGTAAAGGGGGGTATTTCTTGGAGCATTTCAGACGACTCATTAATTTGGCCGTGTTTTTGAAGTAATGGCTGTATACTTAGTTTGACAATTTCTTTGGCTCTCACTTCTACAAACATATGATTAGATTAATGAGGCGTCTGGCTAAAACATTGGAAGAAATGCCCAGGATTTCGCTGAATGCGTAACTAGTGATACCTATCATTTACTGAAATTCTACAGTGTTTGGTATCGTTCAATATATATTTTTTTAATAATAAGGGTCTTAAAAAAATGTTTAAGTACCTAAATGTGTCCGGAGATAAATGATTCAGAAGCAAAAAATATTAACGTAACCTAACTTTTTATCTGTGGGTCTGAAAAATATGATAAAATCATAGATAGTCAGCTTATAAAATACTTTCAAAGGCACTGAGCATGGCCCGACATGCTATAATGCGGTTTTTCACTTAAAAATGTTCTGTATTAAACTTGATTGCATACGTGCCCCGCTCGCGAGTCGCTTGGCCTGAACGCGGGCTCAGTGCTTGATAATGGGGACCTAGGCTCTCCGAAACATGTCGCGCGTAGTGACAAAATACACGTGCGTTTAATGACGGTTTTCGACATTTTTTCTGCCACCAGGCGGCAGAGTAGGCGTCTGGTCCACACAGCTGTCAGATTCATACTATTCATAGGCGTCTGGGCCTAAAATATTGAAATTCTATTTTATTTGAAAGAGTATTGATTTTGTAATGGATTAAATCTAATACACGGTCGTCGAACTGAAGACTGAGCTATAAAACAGGCGCGCAAAGTCACTGGTATTAAAAATAATTACTATAACTTTGTTAATTTCATGGGAATTGACTTGTAAGTATGTTTTTTAGTTATTTTAGAAAACAATATTCCTAAAGTAATGGTTTTCAGAATAAATAAACCTATAAATATATAGAAAATTAAATGCGCGTATTTATTTGGACAATTCGTCAAAACTCCCGCTCAGTGCTGCCATCTCACCTCCCCATAGCGGCAGAAAAAGTATCAAAAACCCTCATTATATTTACAGTTTTGCTGTATTGTTTCAGATACGAGTATCGTCTGCAGTTTTATTCCGAGAAAGGTCTCGTTTTGTGCAACAGTGTCATAAGCGATATCCAGGAAACGAAATAATTACGAATTTTCATTAATATCTGGTGGACTTATCTGACTGAATTTCGAATAGTTTTATATCAAGTTATTGGACCTGATTTTATATTTAAATATGTAAATTTTGAATTGGTACATTGAGTTATTATACAGGGTGAAACAAGGGTGGCACACTGTTTCATAGACAGAAGTTTCATAGAATTTCGTTTCACAGAAATTTGTTCATATATTATTTGGATCATATACTTTCTGTTCCAATATTATTGTTTCATAGACTATTCAATTGTTTAAAACATATTTCACAGACATTCAGTTCCATGTATATTGCTATCTAACTTTTTTACTTTACAAAGTAACCAAACACTAGAATTACATTTCATGTATTTTTGTTTTGTAGACACTGATTTCATAGATTGTTGTTTTATAGTTACTAGTTTATATAATATTTAGTTCCACTATTTACGTTATTGCATATATAGTAATAATTATTCTTACCTAATGAGTCATGTTTCATGTATTTTTGTTTCGTAGACACTGATTCGCCATTAAAAAAATAACAAATTTGTACCCCCCTACTCTAACCTGGATAGGTTCGTTAGGTACCTTTTATCCCTTAGAGCAGAAATAGAAGCCCCGCGCAGCGGGGCTTCGTCGACCGGTTCCCAGGTCTAAATCTCTTACTAAAATTATTTTGACAAAGGTATTTCTTTTGTATTTATATAATGGTATGTAATTGTAATGATAATTCTATAGTTTTATTATGACTGAATAAAAAATATATAGTGTGATATAATGACAAACAACATTCTATTAATATTCAGTTTTTGAAACAACTGTAACAGATACTAAATACTATACGAATTAATAATATTTGAACGAATACGCTATGAAATGAAATTCTAGGAACTACATATCTGAACAATAAAAAATATACAAAACCAGATTATACAATGTAAGAGCTCTGAAAAATGATCATTCTATGAAATGAAAATACAAGAAACATTTTCTATGAACCAATATTCTGTGAAAATGTTGTCTATGAAACAACGTACAACCTGAAACAAGAGTTCGTGACCAGTAATACGTTATTCTAACTCTATACCTACTATAAACAACTAACAATTAAATGCCCCACAAGTTACTTAAAACTTGACAAGATTTTTCGTATTTTTAAGACAAATTAATGAAATCATTTAAATTACTTCTTAAAATTGAAATAACAGAAAATTTTGTCATTTGGTGTTAAATATAATGATATTTATTACATTTAACGTTTTAAATAATTTAAAATAGCCGTTATCATTTCTGAAAAAACACCATAAAAATTAGAAAAAAATACAAAAAAAAAACCGTGTGGTGACTGCAGTAAGAATACATTTGTCACCACCCCAACTCCTCCTGCGGGTGTCGTAAGAGTCGACTAAGGGATTGAAGTGTCACTTACCATTATTTAATAAAAGATTGTTGATGGGCAGCAGCGTCATCATAGTGGATACATTACTGCGATCGCCAATCCGCTTGCCCAGCGTGGCGATTATGGGCATTTACCTCCTAATGCGTCTATACGCATAGTTAATAGGAGAGGCCTACGTCCAGCAGTGGACTATCATAGGCTGATGATGATGACAAAAAAAATACTATTTCTAAGTAACTCGTGGGGCATTCAATTGTTAGTTATTTATAGAGTTAGAAAAACGTATTACTGTTCACGACTCATGTTTCACCCTGTATACTTATGTCATTAAGCTTTTTGAGTCCCGGGTTCAAAAATCGGTTAAGTATCTTTGTGTATTAAACATATTTGTTCCTAAGTAATGGTTGGTTTCTTTTCTCTTTTTAACCGACTTCAAAAAAAGGAGGAGGTTCTCAATTCGATTGAATTTTTTTTTTTTGTTGTATGTATGTTACCTGATATCTCCGAGAATAGTGAACCGATTCTAAAATTTCTTTTTGTGATCGAACGTGTATTACCCCGAGATGGTCCCATTGGCACCAAGTTGGGGTCTGATGATGGGATCTTGGAGAAATCGAGGGATCTCTTCAAATGTTATAGGTACATGTAAGGCGCTTTTGTTAATTTTCATTCATTTACAAGAATTTGCATTCAGAAAGTGGGATTTGAGGAAACCAATGATGGAAACAAATCGGGGATCTTTGAGAAATCGGTTGAAGTCGGTTTTTTAAATTTTTAATTTGGTGATTATTAATAAACGTCTCATAGCATAGCAAGCCGATATTGTTTATTCCTTTCAATCTTATCAATATGCCTGTAAGATCAAAAGGGATTTTTTATTTATTTGGGGCATCAACAGCAGTACATGAGAAATTTACAAAAACTGAGTGTACAGTAAACAAGATTGAAGGGATAAAGGAAACGTATCAGCTTGCTAAGTTGGGAGACGTGTATGAATTAGGGGGTTAGTATTTAAGTAGATATAGTTAAATATCGTCGGTTAGTACCCACAACACAGAATTCGTCAGTAGAAAACAAAAAATAAGTAAACAAATGTGGCTGACTTTCCATTGCATGTGACATCTTTGACACATAACAATTGAGTGGATAAGTAGGTATAATAATATATTCTTCGGTTACCGCGAGCACAAAGTACCCAAATATAGAGGGTCTGTTTCATAGAAGCAAAGAGCTATATAACCAGTATAGAGTGCTCTCTGCATAGTGTGTTACAAATCTTGCTTAAACATTATTATGTTCGCCGGTACTCGTAGTTCACATTATTTTGTCAGGTGGCGTTAGTGAGCTAGTTCATCATCTGGCGTTTTACTGCCATCTAGTTTGTAATAGAGGTATATTTAACCAGATGAGAGATGACAGTTGCTTTATACTTATGTGTGTGTGTGTGTACACATTTCAGTTTTTAGTTACTATTAGCAAAGAGCTATTCCTTTTATATCTGCTATTAGGATGGGTGATCAAGTAGATACGTATCCCTAGCTACATTGTGCCTGATTCTACATGATATCAGAGATAAAAATAGCTCTTTGATGATATCGACTGTTTTGTTTAGAAAATAAGATATTTGTAATATTATAAATTATTCTTGAATTTTCAAGAAAAAATTGATATATTAAATAATGTCGTACTCGAAAATCAGACAGAGAATTTGAGCATTGCTTTCTGTCCTATGCGCCGGGTACCTGTGTTATTTTGTATACTTACGCAAATCAGGCTAATAATTTCCGGGACCGGAATATTTCGATATTGGTCCTTTAAAATCCGTATTAAAATATCAGAAAATCAGATTGTGATCCCGGGGTTTCGTGATCACGGGGTCATACATTGCATGTCCTAACTGGAAATGTTTTATTTCTAAACATTTTTCATAAGACACTATTTTTTGACTGGGGTTTGGGGGTTCAGGAGTGATCAAGTAAAACCATAGATATATGAAAGAGAGAGATTTGTAACGAAGCGAAATCGCAATGAGTCTCGGTGTCTCCGAAGTCGGGCCTTTGCCACGCTGTGATTGGCTAAAGCGCGGAGTGAAGCAACTGTATGATGCGGCACTAGAGAGGAGGCTACGTCGATAAATTGTTATCCATAGATATTTGATAAGGCCGGAATATTAAGAAAAACATTAAAATCGATCTATCATTCAATAAGAAATAAATAAAGATTAAAATATCGCATGGAACGATGTATCTAATCTTTATAAACATATATTTGAATATAAACAAAGCCATTTATTAACGACATTATCTTAATTGTGGCTGGGTATCAAATGAACAAATAATTATTTAGACGGTTGTACCCCTTAATAAACAAAATGTTATGGTCACATATTTAAATAAAATAATTTCAACCTTTGACAACGGTTAATGTAAGAGGCTCAAAATAATGAATATACGCGATATAATCTATTTATATTGTTTTACCTTTATGAAGATAAGATATAGATACAAAGGTCAAAATATGAAAGAAAAATTGAATATAATCAAATACATCAACAATTTATCGACCCTATTTGTCATCGGCACGGTCAGTCGTACCTCTAGTTCGCGGCCTGCTCGCAGCGGCCGTACCTAGAAATGACAGTACGGTTGTGAATATCGCTAGCAATTCGATACATTGCACGGTCGCTTACCAAATTGTAACTTGCTTGCTATTCTAAGCCGTCAATGTAAAACGCACATACAATTTGTCACTGAATAGTTCAACCAATTGGTACGCCCAAGTAAAATCATTAAGGCCGGGTCACACCAGATGCGTGTACGTGCATGTGCACGTGCGCGTTGCGTGGCGTGCACGGCACCCATCCATGTCACACCGAGAGCTGCGCACGCAGAGCTGCAGAGCTGTGCACGCAACGGTGGCGCACGCTGCAGCACCGCTGTGTGGTGTGACTAGCCGCCGGGGGGAGGCGGGCGGCGGCCGGGGGTGGCGGGCAGAGACCGGGGGTGGCAGGCAGAGATGGGGGTGGCGGGCAGAGATGGGGGTGGCGGGCAGAGACCGGGGGTGGCGGGCAGAGACCGGGGGTGGCGGGCAGAGATGGGGGTGGCGGGCAGAGATGGGGGTGGCGGGCAGAGACCGGGGGTGGCGGGCAGAGACCGGGGGTGGCGGGCAGAGATGGGGGTGGCGGGCAGAGATGGGGGTGTCGGGCAGAGATGGGGGTGGCGGGCAGAGATGGGGGTGGCGGACAGAGATGGGGGTGGCGGGCAGAGATGGGGGTGTCGGGCAGAGACCGGGGGTGGCGGGCAGAGATGGGGGTGGCGGGCAGAGGCCGGGGGTGGCGGGAAGAGATGGGGGTGGCGGGCAGAGGCCGGGGGTGGCGGGCAGAGATGGGGGTGGCGGGCAGAGGCCGGGGGTGGCGGGAAGAGATGGGGGTGGCGGGCAGAGGCCGGGGGTGGCGGGCAGAGATGGGGGTGTCGGGCAGAGGCCGGGGGTGGCGGGCAGAGATGGGGGTGGCGGGCAGAGATGGGGGTGGCGGGCAGCGATGGGGGGTGGCGGCCAGAGGCCGGGGGTGGCGGGCAGAGATGGGGGTGGCGGGCAGAGATGGGGGTGTCGGGCAGAGATGGGGGTGGCGGGCAGAGACCGGGGGTGGCGGGCAGAGATGGGGGTGGCGGGCAGAGATGGGGGTGGCGGACAGAGATGGGGGTGGCGGGCAGAGATGGGGGTGTCGGGCAGAGATGGGGGTGGCGGGCAGAGATGGGGGTGGCGGACAGAGATGGGGGTGGCGGGCAGAGATGGGGGTGTCGGGCAGAGACCGGGGGTGGCGGGCAGAGATGGGGGTGGCGGGCAGAGGCCGGGGGTGGCGGGCAGATATGGGGGGTGGCGGGCAGAGATGGGGGTGGCGGGCAGAGACCGGGGGTGGCGGGCAGAGACCGGGGGTGGCGGGCAGAGACGGGGGTGGCGGGCAGCGATGGGGGTGGCGGCCAGAGGCCGGGGGTGGCGGGCAGAGACCGGGGGTGGCGGGCAGAGATGGGGGTGGCGAGCAGAGATGGGGGTGGCGGGCAGAGATGGGGGTGGCGGGCAGAGGCCGGGGGTGGCGGGCAGAGATGGGGGTGGCGGGCAGAGATGGGGGTGGCGGGCAGCGATGGGGGTGGCGGCCAGAGGCCGGGGGTGGCGGGCAGAGACCGGGGGTGGCGGGCAGAGATGGGGGTGGCGAGCAGAGATGGGGGTGGCGGGCAGAGATGGGGGTGGCGGGCAGAGGCCGGGGGTGGCGGGCAGAGATGGGGGTGGCGGGCAGAGGCCGGGGGTGGCGGGAAGAGATGGGGGTGGCGGGCAGAGGCCGGGGGTGGCGGGCAGAGATGGGGGGTGGCGGGCAGAGGCCGGGGGTGGCGGGCAGAGACCGGGGGTGGCGGACAGAGGCCGGGGGTAGCGGGTGGCGACGGGGGGTGACGAGTGGCGGCGGGGGGAGGCGGGCGACAACGGGTGGCGGTGGTGTGATAAGGCCCTTGATCAAAATTCTGTCTGGTAGCCGTGAGTCATCGATTTGGCAAGCATCAAAAATCCAGGGGGCGAGCAGAAATCCAAGGGCGAGCAAACAACGGAGTCCAGTAGTCACAGCACAGTCAAAATATTATGATTATGTCCACGAAACGATAACAATGATAGCAAACGAGTCGCAAAAGTCTCATTGCAATGTTTGGTTCACGGTTTTCATTCCCAATGTTGCCATGTACTGAATAGCGCCCAATTTTATTAAATAATAATTTATAATATACGTAAATAGGTATTGTAATTAATAGAAAATAATATCGCATTTAAAAACATTATTTGAAACCGCGTTTCGTGATTGATTGAAAAGTTCTTTTGTAAACTGGCAACAATGGAGTATAAATTGGAGTTCTACGCCATCTACTGACATTCACCATTAACATATCGCTCTAGAGTGAACAAAATACGGCAATCACAAACTAGTTCGATGAAAGAATCAGATGTAAAAAAAAAAACTACGCATTTGTTAATATTCGGCATCATATTACAATAATCTTTTATAAATGATATTAAATTAAATAATAAATGACAGATTAAAACATTGAAATACCATATTACATAATATTTTGCATTTTATTACTTTGAATGAGCCTTGTAACGCCATCTATCAAAGTTTTTTTCAACATCAAAACCAATGCAAAGAGAGAACAATCTCGGTAATTCCTTTTATCTCTGATAGAAGGCTCAAATAGTTCGGAATATGTTACAATAGATGTCACTAGGAGCACGATTGACTAGTAATAGATTTAGTTTTATTTGAAATCCAGATATTTACTACCTGTTAGTGCACAGTTTTAATTAATTTAGCATCATACATCGAAAATAGTCAAAACCACCCTTTCTAGAAGAGTAAATTAGTAAATAAAAAAATTAACTATTTTTGGAATAAATTGATTTCAGCGCCATCTATTATCGCACGTACATATTTTTATGCGTTTTTCTCGATACGCGTCAAACAGTACACTGCTCGAGTCTTGACAGAAATAATCTATAGATGTCGCTAAACAAAATCTTGCATATATTGATTTTAAATGTTTAAGGAGGTCTAAAAAACCAAAAAACTAATAAATACAATTAAAAAAAAAGTAAAAGGTCCCTACATCACTAATAATAACAAAAAATACATACATTACAAGTCATGTGCTAGGATTTGAACCCGTAACATAACAACTGATAACAATAAATAGCTGATTAGGGTATATGGTATATCCGAATTATATAACAAATACATTGCGGCGCGGCGTTGCCGTCGTCAGCATTCTCTTTGCTTTACCGTAATCTGACGAGCTGGCAACAAACGAAACGAGAGGCATAGAAAATTGAAGGTAATCTGAGCATTGCATTCTGTTTCTATTCTACGCTTCAATACCAAACTCACATAGCGAAATAATAATTAAACTCTTACTAATGGCACTCTATCTATATCATTGGCAATTAATAGCTCTCTACTCTGTCCAACATCCAACAAACTCTGTAAGAAAAAAAAGGCTAATCCTAATTTTCTCTTATTGTGTCTACATTTTTTGAATTTGCCATTGTGTCCATTCTAAGATCCAAGATGGCGGGAACTTTTTTTGCAATTTTCATCATTATACTCGTTTCCGACTAATTCGCATACGTGGAATACGATTT
>JALPQI010015634.1:0-25082 GCA_025490895.1 Thaumatotibia leucotreta | reverse complement strand
AACATTGTTTAACAGTAAGTCAATTTTAATTATGTAATGTACTCGTATTATTACAAAAAAGATGTTAGTCTTACGTAGTAGGAAAATATTACTCTGCCTTGAAGTCTGACAGATACATGAGTGTTTCGTTTTTTTTTGGTGGATTGCCTCTATATGCCAGTAATTACACCGGCTATCTTAGGTACCCCCAAACCGAAACACAGCAGTGCAAACACTGCTATTTAGCGGCAGATTAACGGGTAAGACGGTGGTAGCTATCCGGGCGGACCCTGCACGAGGTCCTACCACCAGCAGTTTAAGAAAAATTGCCATACTCTACCACGGTGCCATGTGATCCTCTTTATTTGACAATATTAACACCTATTGTACAATGGCTTACAATAAGCAATTATTATTATTACCTACTATCATAACACCCGAAAGAAGTCCGCTCCTGAACATAGGTCTCTCCCAAAGATTTCCACAATGACCGGTCCTGCGCCTCCTGTGACCTTCGCCAGGTCATCAGCCCATCTTGTGGAGGTACCTACCCAAGCTGCGCCTTTCGGTACGTGGCCGCCACTCGAAAACCTGATGAGAATTATCTCATGAGAATTTGCTGTAATTTTAGTCAATTTTGAAAATGTTCTGCCACTTTCCCTTATCCACTGCGAGCGGAACGGACTCATTAATGGCTCCGTTTAACTTACACCGCTCTGGTGTGACTTATAGCCGTCAACTGTATACTAGCACTTGGCCAGCGATGAACTTGAAACGCAGTGGAAGGCGGGCATTATCCACGTATCCCATCCTCGTCGCCAATGTTATAATTCGGGTTTTGGGGAGCCAAAGGAAACGACCGTGTAGTAGACAGATTTATTTCGACTGACCGCCTAAGAGTCTCATGCTCTCCCGACTGAGCTAGCTGGGCCCCCCAGCTACCCCAACTCCTCCTGCGGGTGTCGTAAGAGTCGACTAAGGGATTGAAGTATCACTGACTATTATTTGATAAAAGATTGATGACGGGTGATATGGTCGCGTTCATGGATAATGAAAAAAAAGTTTTTCATATTTGTGTATGTGGATCGTAATTATATATATATATCGGGAACCCTAATGACAGCCGAGCTAAGAGGCCTAGCTACTTGTTACTCGTTACAGAATCTTGTATCTACGCATCTACGCAGTAGTAGAAAACGAATGGAGAGTTCTAAGCTTGCGTCCATGCATAGGATGCATACCCCATAGAAATAACTTCCTTCGTAAGAATGTAAACCCTTCACATAACAAGACAAGAGTGAATCGTTCTATGTCTAACACGGGAATGAATTGATGAACACTGCACTTGTGACCTTTTATACTGTCAGGTCACCAGCCACCTGTTCATAGGTTGGTATCATCTACCTGCAAACCTGCATGGACCAAGCAAAGACCACTCCAAGCAAAACATTGCTTATCGTTTTCTAGATTTAGTAACTCATATCTCCGACATATATATATTTTTATGTTGATATGTGGTAATTTTTTGTTTTAATGTTTAATGTTTGTAACTCTTTGTGTTATCTGTCGTGGCATCACTGAATGGGCCCTACGGAAGACCAGCGCCGATTTCTTAGTCGGCAATATGCTGAGTTGGGTCCATTTTGTGATGCACACACCACTTTTTTTTTTTAATTATTTCCTATGTTGTCTTGTTTATGTTTGTATTGTAAGCGTCACAAATAAATGTTTTTCTTTCTTTCTTTCATAGTGGACACATTACTGCGATCGCCAATCCGCTTGCCCAGTGTGGCGGTTATGGGCATTTGCCTCCTAATGCGTTTATACGCATAGTTAATGGGAGAGGCCTACATCCAGCAGTGGACTATCATAGGCTGATGATGTGATCATATGACCGCCTAAGACTATGTTTAATTAGATTATGCCATGACCTGGATTAATTTATTGCCGGAATTAGATTTAGACACTGCATGTAAATACATTATGACTTGTAAGCCGGATATGTAATTCTACCTGATATTAATAAACCATTTGTTTCTCAATTAGTTCGTTGTTTACAAAAGCTGTTACAATGATTAATAATCAAAGATATTTATACATAATTATTCTTTTATTAGTTTGAAGTAATCTCGTAAGATTGCCGGATATGGATAATGATCTTATCATGGCAACCCCTTTCTTAGCAAAAGTTCCTACTCTTACTTTTTATTAGATAGTTAGGTATCTATTTATATTGAATAATGCACTTAAATTATGACCACTTTTTAAACACTTTGTCATGCCTTTAATTAAATACTATATAGTAAGTACATACACGGTGAAACATGAGTCGTGAACAGTAATACGTTTTTCTAGCTCTATAAACAACTAGCAATTGAATGTCCCACAAGTTATTTAAAAATAGTCATCTTTTTTGATTTTATTTTTGTATTTTTTCTGGCTTTTTCCAATTTTTAAGGTCTTTTAAGAATAATAACGGCTATTTAAAACGTTAAATGTAATAATAGTACATTGTGCATCAATGGGAGGTAAGTATGGAATTACTAACGAGAGTGTTAGAAGCCCGACGCCGTTAGGCGGAGGGCTTTTATGACTCGAGTTAGTATTCCGCTTACCTACCGTGATGCATTTAATGTTTTTTATTACACTTGCCGACAAAAAAATAAGTTTTAAGACATAATATTATTAAATGACGTACTGACATTTCTATTACTCCCTAGGGAATATCACTTTTCTATTACTCCCGCTACGCGCGCAAGCAATGGTGCGCGTAGACAGCAAGTGTAATGAAAATATCATTTAATTTTACACGAAATTACAAAATTATCATTATTATTGTTATTAATGACATCAATTTGAAGAAGCAATTTAAATTATTCCATTAATTTGTCTTAAGAATCCTTTTCGATATCCTAAAGCCAAAAAATAAAAAAAACACAAAAAATACATAACTAACATGTCAATTTTTAAGTAACTTGTGAGGCATTTAATTGTCAGTGTTAGAAAAACGTATTACTGTTCACGACTCATGTAATTGATTGTGCTATTGATTGTGCTATTCATAGGCCAAATCTCTTCGTTAATAATAATAATAACTTGGACAAAACCAAAAAGAAGACTGGGACCGATGCTTAGTAAGGAGTTCAAATTTTGGACCATAGTTGTAGTATTGGACTACAGTTTGGCGGTTTTACGGTATGTGAAATCGAAAATACAATTTTTGCGTAAAATGAGTTTAAAAAACGTTTCTTATGAATATATTCTTGTTATTTCTGTAACAATATAAATAAATATCTTTGGACATCTTACACAAATCGACCTAGTCCCACGGTAAACTCAATTAAGGCTTGTGATGTGGGCACCAGGCGACGATATATATAATATATAGATACATATAGCTACTTAAATGCATAGACAGCCATGACCAAGGAACAAATATTTGTGATAAATAAATACATAAATAATGCCCTCGCCGGGATTCGAACCCGGAACCTCCAGTTTCGTAGGCAGGGTCACTACCAACTAGGCTACGGAGGCTGACAATATTATTATTAGGAGCCTGTATTGTCCCACTGCCGAGCAAAGGCCACCCCCCATTTTTTCCACTTTTCACGGATTTGTGCAGTATCTGACCATCCCTTCAGAAACGAGTCAAGCTCATCTCGCCATCCCCGCGGGGTCTGCCGGCTCTCCACCTCGAGATGTTGAGCTGCCATTCTGTTAAAAGTAAGGAATAAATAACACTAATTTATTTCTATTAACTTGACGATCACATTAAGAATGTAATCATCATTTCTCCCAAATCAAATCAAATCAAATCAAATCAAATATTTTTTATTGCATTGTTTTGGGTTTACAAAGATCTTACAAATGTTTCATGTTCTCCAAATCCTGCCTTACAAAGGCGTACAATATTTCTTTATACAATCTATGTTATCTTGCATTTACAATTTAACATATCTTAAATACAATTGAGCATCTTATAAAACTTAACACGTTCTTTAGGTTGACTAACTCTGCAAAAAGTCATTGATGCCATAAAAACACTGTTTGACTAACCAATCAAACAACTTTTTTTTAAAAGGTAATATTGACAAACATTTAATTTCAACGGGAAGTTTATTAAATATTTTAACGCTCATACATATTACGCTTTTTGAAAGTAGTGCTGACTTAGAATTAGGGCGTATTACATCGTACATATATTTTGGGCGGACACTTTTCGAGGAATATTTTTTTATAGGAAACAAATCTGGATTACATTTAATGAATATGCATACTTCGTACATATATAAAGAGGGTAAAGTAAGTATTCTGTTATTAATGAAAAGAGGTCTACACGATTCCATCTGGTTAATACCGAAAACTGAACGAAGGCACTTTTTTTGTAGTCTAAATATTCGATCTTTGTTGCAGCAATTTCCCCACAAAATGATTCCATAGCGCAGGTTTGACATTATGTATGAGTGGAAGGCAAGTAGAGCTGTTTGCTTTGAAGAAACATTTCTTAGTCTTCGTAGGGGGTATGCGAATTTGAGTAATTTTGCTATTAGGTATTCCGTGTGAAAATGCCAGTTAGTATGCGAATCAATATATATTCCTAAAAATTTAAACGAATTAATGTTTTCTAGCTCGCATCCCTTATAAAATACTTTGGGTTGTATTTTTTTTCCCTGTGGTGCATAAAATTCCATGAATTTAGTTTTTTGTAAATTAACTTGTAAATTGTTATCTTCCATCCATGAATTGACATTTTGAAATACAGTATTGATGTCAGCCTCATAATCTTGGGTCTTATCACTACGGATTATTATTGAACAGTCATCGGCAAAAAGCAGTATTTTATGTTTTGTAATATTGGGTAAATCGTTGATGTAAATTAGGAACAGTAACGGACCAAGAATGCTGCCTTGTGGTACTCCATATAAAGTTTTATTGTATTCGGATCTATAAATATTAAAAGTGTTACTACTTTTACAATACGATTGTATCTCCGTACATTGGTATCTATTGTCGAGATAGGACTTTAACCATGAATAACAGTTTCCTCGTATGCCGCAAGTATACAGTTTGTCCATAAGCCTCCTATGACACACTCGATCAAAGGCTTTGGACATATCCATAAAGATAGCGGATACAGGAATCCTGTCATTTCTACATTCAGCTATAGTCTTTATAAATTCATATACAGCTAGGGTGGTGGTTTTATTTACTCGGAAGCCAAATTGAGTGTTGGTAAGTATATTATGCTTGTTTAAAAAAACAATCAACCTCTGGTACATAACTTTTTCAATAACTTTTGAGAAAACAGGAATAAGGGCAATTGGTCTATAATTATTTATGTCAGAAGATGTACCTTTTTTAAAAATCGGCTTAACAATCGATAATTTAAGTTTATCCGGAAAACATCCATCTCTAATGGATAAATTAATGATATGGTTTAGCGGATATACTAATAAGTCAGCGTTCTCCTTTATTATTGCAGTTGGAATATTGTCGTAACCTACAGAGTTAGTGTTATGTAATTGTTTGATGATTCTATAAACTTCAATTGGATCTGTTGGCTTGATATAGATGCTAGAGCATAGATTATTCCGTGAGTATTGATTCTCCTTGTATATTACATTACTATTATTACTTATTTCGTTTGTAAATTTGTCATTAAATGCCGAAGCGATTTCGCTAGGTGAAGAAATTAAATCATTATTGACAACAATTTTTTCTATCATTTTTGGCACATCTTTACTTTGGGTGTTTTCTTTTATTATATTCCAAGTTCCTCTTACAATGTTATTACAATTTTCTACGTATTTAGAGTTTGATATTCTGTGAGACTTTAATATGCACTTTTTTAATAAGTTTGTGTAAGTTTTATAATTCTGTTTATTCTTTTCACTTGGACTATGTATGTATTTTTGATACCTATTTCTTTTACCCCTTGATGAGATCTTAATACCTGTTGTCAACCATTTAGTTTGTTTTGTGCCATGTGTTTTTATTTTAACAATAGGGAAGCATAAATCGAAAAATAACCTAATGAGATCATGAAATTCATTAAAAGCTTCGTTAGCATTGTTTGCTTTAAACGTATCACTAAAGGATAGACTCTCGATACAATTTCTAAATTTTTTACGATTATTTTGGCTCATGTCACGTTTCCAAGTATACCATGATTCTAATACATTTTTATACGTAGCAGCTATAGCAGCAGTTTGTGCAGTATGGTCCGACAACTTAAGATCGTGAACAACTGTGGTATTCTTACTTACAAAATTAAATGCAAAATTATCAATGCAAGTGCTTGTCCGAGTAGTTATTCTTGTAGGTTCATTGATTTGCAATTTGAAATTGTATTCTAATAAGAGGGATTCAAATAAAGTATTAGTTACATTTTCATTATTCCTGTTGATATTAAAGCCGCCGCAGAGTACAATTTTTTGTTTACTTTTTTTTGTCAACCTTGATAATATAATGTCTAATTTTTCGAAGAAAACGGTAATATTAGAAGTTGGAGCTCTATATATACAAACAACAATAACATTCGATTCCTTTAATTTTACGGCGCAACATTCAAAGCAAGACTGGATAGATTGATCTTTTACCCATTCAATTGAATCACCTCTCAAACCTTTTCTTAGTAATATGCATGATCCCCCTCTCCGTGTGTTTTTTCGACAGTAGTGTGATATTAAATTATAATTCTGTATTATTAAGTTACTCTCTTCACCTCTTGCGATAAAATGTTCTGTTAAGCATATTACATCAATACAGTTTTTATTCGTTTGAAAATTATCAAGTACTATTGTTAAGTTATCAATTTTACTAAGGGCACCTGCAATGTTCTGATGTAATATGTTTAGTTTCCCACTATTAACGAAAAAATGTCTTCTTTGAGTTATCGTTTTGAGTATTCATAGAATTATCATTGATGTGTGAATAGCTGGAATTTGTCAAGTCACTAATACCTACTTTAGCAAACAAATCACTATATTTAGTTGACCTATTTACAGAATAGTTCGACAAATCTTTAGTTTCTGTGATCATTGTAGAATATTGTTTATTAAATGAGTTAATTTCCGTCATCAGCACATTTAAATCTGATATGATAACTTTCAATCCAGTCATGTTTATATTTCCTGTAAAGCTTGAAAACATTATATACGAGTAATTTAGATTCTTATTACAATCAAGTATATAGGCATATTGATGTTCTAGGTTATTTAGATACAACAGACTGTTAAACACCTCTATGCGATTGTTGAATACATTGGAATAACGATTAACTCTGAAAACTGGAAGGCACAATATAATATTTGTGTGTTGAACAGTTTGTAGTTTGGCTTTAATATTTTCAATTATATCTCTGTAGTTCTGTGTCGTTTCGAAATCGGCTCCTCCAATGAATAATATACAGTAGTCGTCCAACGTAAAGTCTTTTACTTTCTTGTCAAGTCCTTTCAATAATTCTTCTACAGTCCCATCAGTGATAATGTAATGACATACTTCATCTGTGTTAAAATTATTCATAATCAATCCTCGTGTGTTATTTTTGTTATTACTGCTAATGATGCAGATCTTTCTTGGATTTTGTTTAGTATTTGTGCCTGTCTTTGAGGTCAAGGCTGTAATTTCGGAAGCATTCAATTGTTTTGTTAGAGTGTCTATGTGGTGCATCAGTTCACTATTTAGTATTGTGGATTCACGAAGTTCGTTCTCAAACTTTTCAAGTTCTTGCTGTAAGTGCAGTATTTTTTTGTTGTAATCAGTTCCTGTGGACGATCCTTTGATTGGCGTAGTTGGGAGTGACGATGATTTAAAGTTACAAATAGAACGTTTCTTTTTGCGTGTCTTGGTGTTCCTAGCATTAGATAACTGACATGCACTTTTCAAAGTCTGAATTTCAGCACATAAATTGTAATTTTTTTGTTGCAGTTTATTTTTTTCTAGTGAACATATTTGTAGTTCAATTTCCATGGTGTCTAATTGCGCCTTAAGACGAGTTATTGTATCTTGCATCTCCGTCGTATTTTTCACTGTGCCATTTAATTGTGTGCTACTACGAGATCGGGTAGAGCAGGTGCTGGGTACTTTGTTCGGCGAGAAGAAATACTCATCAAAAGATTCGTTTTCAGACTGTAAGTGGGAGTCAATGGTTTGATTTTGGAACGAACTTTGTAGATCGGAGTTTTCTGTTTCTTGTGAACATTTTATCTCAGAGTGTAATTTGTCCGAAGTCTGATCTAACCTGCTATTTACCGTAGAATCCTTAACTGGTGTGCTATGCCGGTTTGTTAAAGTCTTATTTAATCTGTTATTCAAATAATTATCAGCAGTTTTTATTTCAATACAATCTTTGCATTTCCATTGTTTTTTAGAGTCTACACTCCTCAAACGGTATAATTTTTCTGGGTAGCCAGCACAGTCGAAATGATATTTGTTATCACACACAGAACACGAAATTAAGCTTTTAAAATATTCATATTGTTTGCATTTACTGCATGCAGTAGATGACATGTTCTTAGAAGCGTTAGAAGACATAGTTCTCTGTGGTGGTAATTCGTAGATAATTGGTAATTACACTTAAAATTAAGGATTAGTAGCTTTTATTAAGTTGTTTTCACTGATATAGGTTTAATCCGTTTGCATAATTATTCCATAGAAGAATAAATTAAGTTAGCTTAGCACATAGGTTAATTGTATTATTTCATTTATAAATAACAATCACAGAATGTCGTTTTCGGATAGGTCAACCGAGTTCACAAAGTTCACAGAAATTGTCCAAGTTTTCTAGGAATCAAAAGCAGCGGTGTAGGTCATGCACAGTAAAGGTCGTCGTCAAATATGCCTCCCTCAATGCTTGCCACAACGGTCCTGCGCCACCCGCATCCAGCGGACTCCTGCGACCTTCACTGGACTACAATTAGACCTAGGCACTCCAAACATGTCGCGCATAGTGTCTAAAAGTCTAAATACACGTGACTTTATGGTTGATTGGAACCTCTCGTATATCGCGATTTTTTTTCTAATAGGTTCGACGAGCACTACGTGACGTGCTTAAACAAGTTGCCAATCGCTAACGCTTAATCGGCAATCGTAAACGAAAGGCAGCTAACTGTCTTTGTCGCACTAATATGAAAGAGTGACAGAGAGAGAAAATTACGATACGCTACTAAGCGTTAGCGAGTAGCAACTAGGCTAAGCATCCTGATCAGTGCTTAGACATATAAGAAGAAGTGTTTCTATAGCGTTGATGAGTTTTTCCATGATAGTAAAGATCAATAGTTAGGTGTAGGTTAGGTAATTTACTTGTGTATTATTGTTTTGACATGGTGTAAATTCGTGTAATAGTGTATCAAATATATAATTATACAAATTTCTTTGACATATAAAAATATTATTGTAATTGTATTAATTAATTAGTTAATAATATGCTTCATAATTGTAATTTATAAAAAAGTATGTAGGTATGTCATGTTCAGATACAATGTACATTGTTAATTGAATAAAGAATTATGAACTATAAACTATATCAAGGGTTAAAGCTATAGTTATTCAAAAAAATCATCGATCGCGTCAATTGTGTTACGAAAGTTAGTGATACAAACTTTATGGTATACTCTGTCCGACAACCTTTAGCAGTAGGAAAAGCTGGCAAATTTAAGAAATGTAAGTGCGTTTTTGATGATTGATACAAAATTTGAATTTGTTGCCCTTTTTCACTCACAAAAATAGTTACACAAAATGAAACTTCGTAGTTCATCATCATCATCATCATCATATCAGCCGAAAGACGTCCACTGCTGAACATAGGCCTCCCCCAAAGATTGCCACAATGACCGGTCCTGCGCCACCCGCATCCAGCGGACTCCTGCGACCTTCACCAGGTCATCGGTCCACCTTGTGGGGAGCCTACCCACGCTACGCCTTCCGGTACGTGGCCGCCACTCAAGAACCTTCCCGCCCCAACGGCCATCGGTTCTACGCGCAATGTGCCCCGCCCACTGCCACTTCGTAGTTCGTACCCTAAAAAATATGAAGTTTAATTTTTTTTCATAAAAGGCCTTAAATTATGTAAAGGCCATAGTCGGATTTTCATAGTAAGTCAGCCTTTAAATCAACCAGACTCTAGTATTTTTTTGTGAGTACCTCTTATGGTGAAGAATATTTCTGCTGAGTATCAACGTCCTATCGGTGACAGTTTTTGACTTATGATTTTTTTTAGTTTTTTCTTTAATGTGTTGTATCTCAGGATGTATAAAAGCGAATTGCTTCAAATTTTGAAATAATGTTCTTTATTTAGATATGCATCGAATTTAAAAAAATGAATATCGATTGTCGTATAAAAAAAAGAAAAAAAAAGACCAAAAAATTTTTCATATTTTTTTTTGTGTACCTATGAAGTAGTGACACCTCTATTTTCTTTTTCTAATTATAGACCATACATTGGCCTACTAGTTGCCTAAGTATCAAAATTTTCCAAGCGGTACTTCTTACCAAAAATCGGCAATATGTGTGGTCAAGTTCTGCATTCAATCGGTGTTTTTCAATGTAGTATACAAACTCTTCGTTTATATTTGAGTTTTCTTATCAGGTTATCTTATTTAAGAGTAAATGCTAATGACAACTTAATGTCATCATGATGCAAGCTGTTTATTTCATTATTAATCGGCCGTTTACCATTTCAACTAGCGTATCTCGATAATATTTAACTGCAATATATTATTTTTAATGAATATCTCATAAATAATATCGAATTACGCTAGTTAAAATAATAAACGGCCGATTAATAATGAAATAAACAGCTTGCATCATGATGACATTAAGTTGTCATTAGCATTTACTCTTAAATAAGATAACCTGATAAGAAAACTCAAATATAAATGAAGAGTTTGTATACTACATTGAAAAACACCGATTGAATGCAGAACTTGACCACACATATTGCCGATTTTTGGTAAGAAGTACCGCTTGGAAAATTTTGATACTTAGGCAACTAGTAGGCCAATGTATGGTCTATAATTAGAAAAAGAAAATAGAGGTGTCACTACTTCATAGGTACACAAAAAAAATATGAAAAATTTTTTGGTCCTTTTTTTTCTTTTTTTTTACGACAATCGATATTAATTTTTTTAAATTCGATGCATATCTAAATAAAGAACATTATTTCAAAATTTGAAGCAATTCGCTTTTATACATCCTGAGATACAACACATTAAAGAAAAAACTAAAAAAAATCATAAGTCAAAAACTGTCACCGATAGGACGTTGATACTCAGCAGAAATATTCTTCACCATAAGAGGTACTCACAAAAAAATACTAGAGTCTGGTTGATTTAAAGGCTGACTTACTATGAAAATCCGACTATGGCCTTTGTTTTGCAATCGCCCCTTTAAATGTTTAATTATAAGTATTTTCGTTTAAGTATTCGTTTACTCACGACAGTTTAAATGCGACACTACAACATTGTAATACCTATGAACGCAAATTAGGTGAGAAATAAAAAAGTAATAATAAAAAAGTTTGTAATGAACATTTTGGTAATTTGGAGTAGGTACTCGCATTATAATCGTGTGTAATTTCATAATCATTTCCGAACGTTTCTAGGGCAATCATACAATACAACAAATGTCAACTTTGTAGTTTAAAAATAATATCGAATATCGCATGCGTCAGAAAAAAAAAGTCAAGTAAGTAGTAAACTTAATGACAATGCATCGTCGAGGCAAAGGCTATGATTGCTCGTCTCGACTCAAGCCAGTGAATGGCTTGCTTGCTTGCAGTCGGCTGATCGTGCCCGCATAGTCAGAACGCACCTAGCCGTTGCAACCGCGATTAAAAAAAAAACAACCCCGGCGTTTTTGACAACTGAAAGCGCGCGTTTTCGAAGTGTTTATTTTTAAAAGTGTGTTTTCTCTGTGATAAAAAGTGTTGTGCGTGCAATGCCATCGGAATTTTGCTAAGGTAATTTTAATGCAATAATCTTATGTAATTATTGCTTTTTGCTAATTTTGCTTTCACTGTGAGGTAAATGTGTCAGTGGGTCGTTCGAGAGAAATGTGATACAAGACGCAGCATCTTTAGTACCTTTGCCTTCGCGAGCTGGAGGAAAGTCAACTTTTTAATTTTAATTACCATTCATGGTTTGAAGTTTGACGTTCCTATTTTGAAAGTAGCCCTTTGACATTTTAAGTTTTTAAATACGAATAGAGTCTGATCACGTTAATTCTTTCAAGAAAATAATCTGTAAAACTAATAAAAATCCCTTTTTGTATTATGCTTTATTTGTTTGGAAGAGTGAACATGGTTTTACTATAATGTGCATTAATTCCCTTTTAACCGAATTATTTTTACAATGTTACGTCAGTAATAATTTAAGTTTTTATTAAAATTTAAGTCATGTACCTATTTATATTAGTTAGGTACACGATTTAAAGTGTATTTTTTATTCATTCATTCAGTATTCTTATATATTAAATTATTAAATCAACATAGTTCTTAAAAAAGTAGCATAAAAAGTTTCATAACTAGCATGAAATATAAAAATACATTTCAAGTTTTAATTCTACAAGTTTTAAAGAGTGAATTTGCGGTGAATTATAATAGATATCTATTTTTTATTACCTCTATTATCTACCTACAATTTATTTTCGATTGATTTTAAACGCCTTACGTCTACGCTATAAGTGTAGTCTGGCAAGTAATTGCTATTTCAGGGGCTTGGTTCTTCATCCTCAAATAAAATATATTTCTCAATGTTAGCTGTCCTTTTTTTTACGCGATTTAGTGATTTTTATATTTCGACTTTACTATATTTAAACGTTTTGAAGTTCGCTTTTTAATAGGGTTTGCAATTCCAGATTTTTTTGTATGGGCAATATCGGAATTCTAATATTGTCCATATAAAATTCCGGAATTGCAAGCCCTACTTTTTAATAATCCGCCATATTTAGTTTTTAGCAATAGTATTTTTATACATATATTTACTTCGTATTTACTTGTAGTCAATTGACACATAGATCTGCTTGGGATAAAATTGTAGTGATTTTTATAAATTATTTAAGGCTGTAAGCGTGTTGTAAAAAGGAAAAAAATATACAAATTAATGTATCTAAATTTTAAACGGTACTGAGTATAATCCAATGTAATGCTTCGACGTAATTCGGCTGAAAACTGATTAACATTTTAAATTACGTGACCATTATTACGAAATACTTCTTCAACGGTTTTTGTTCGTACTTGCGTCTGATTCGTTTTCCTATTGGGTCATAGTGTTAAAAACTAAAGAATCTTCTGTGCATAAGTAGGTATATTCGGCTTATTTACGGCGTTTTTATTTCATCTCGACAAGTATTGTTACAAGAGATGACCCTACCTATACAAGTGTTATTTAAATGTAAACGTAATTCAGTACGTTTAAATTAAAATGCTGGTAGTAGGACCTCATACGCTGGTGGTAGGACCTCGTGCAGGGTCCGCCCGGATAGTTACCACCGTCTTACCACGTTGTCCTGCCGCTAAATAGTTAGTACTGTGTTCCTGTTTGGGGGTAAGATAGCCGGTGTAATTATTGACATAGAGACAATCCATCTAAGTCCTCAGGGTAGGCGCGATTTTTTGATCACAATGTCCATGGGCCTCTGTTCCCGCTTTCCATCAGGTGTGCTGAGAGCTCAGTTGTCTACCTTCGTCACATAAAAAAAATACCAATGCTAAGTCTAGCGTGATAAAAGCTAATTTCAAAAGCAGGTGACATAACTGACATATCAATAATAACAAATGTTCGTACCTATATTGCTGCTCCGAAAATCTTTAAAAAATCTGTGGGTTCGAAAGTATTTAAGTGTAACTTAAAACACCTCATAGATTTAGATTTAGATTTATTTATTTAACAAAATAAATTACAATATAAATTAAGTGTTACATTAATCTATTTGAATTTAAATTATGATCGTCCAAAAAAAATTACATACATTAAAATAATGTCAAAAAATGAATATAAAACAATAATAATTTAGCATTAGATATAAATGATCAAATGTAAACAATAGTAAAAACAAAGAAGAACATCATAAATGATATCACACACAGTGATCGTCAACGTATAGGCTAAAATAAACTATTATAAAATAGGAATTAATGAGATAAATCATGTCAAACAATTTTACGTTTATAATGTCAAATAATTAAATAGCTTACGTACATTACAATTACATAATCCATGATTACACTGATGAGTTCCATGCCTGGTTTAATTGATCGCCCGTATTGAAATACACACGGTATATTGGCCGATTTAAACGTAGGTAAATTACGAAAATAATTTTTAAGATGGTTGATCCCACGAGAGTAACATTTCATAAAATGTTGGTCAATGTCATGGCCAATTGACCATGCTTGGTTGCGTAATCGATACTTATAATTACTTTGGTACATACATAATCAAATACTACCTGTGAGTCCTGTGACTAGCAATATACCCAGAAGTTTCATAAGTTGAGAAACTTGTTGTTGAGAATGTTCTCGGCAATTAAAATTTTACAAGCAAATCATGCCAAAACCGTTGTGTATACATGCTTTTTAAGGTATATTTCATGCCTTGTTTACTCAATTGTGAAATGACATATTCTGCAGAACAATTTTTTTATAAGTTCTCATGGAAACATTCTGAATGAGAACTTACGCTAAATTCTCATGAAAATTCTAGGAAAATTTCTTACTATATTCCCGCTATTTTGAGAATGTTCTGTAACTCATATACTTATTGCTACCTCTGACCACATCGCTACATACCTACGAGTAGTATAAAAAAAGTCGCTTTTTCTGTCCCTTTGTACCTACGCTTAAATCTTTAAAACTACGCAATGGATTTTGATGAGATTTTTTTAATAGGTAGAGTAATTCAAGAGGAAGGTTTATATGTAGGTAAAGTACCCGTGCGCAGCCGGGGCGGGTCGCTAGTAATATATATTATAAACTAAACATACGACATCTAACGCGTGCTCAATACCTATGCCCCCAAAAACAATTATGCAATTGAGCCGAGATGGGCAGGACATCGCTTTTCTTAGCACCGCGCATATGTCAGCGCAACATCTTTGACAAATATATTGATTTAAACTTTCACGATTATCACTCATATTTTACAGACAAACGGGTCTTAATCGCGTAAACTTACGTTTAATTATATCCTGACGTTTCGGGCATGACGTTACACCCGTGGTCGCAGGCAGACTCAGTCGCAGTCTGCCTGCGACCACGGGTGTAACGTCATGCCCGAAACGTCAGGATATAATTAAACGTAAGTTTACGCGATTAAGACCCGTTTGTCTGTAAAATATCTTTGACAAATGCAAATATAATATGTATGGATAATAAATATATAAATATCATGGGACATTGGGACATCTTACACAAATCGACCTAGTCCCAAGGTAAGCTCAATTAAGGCTTGTAATGTGGGTACCAGGCGACGATATATACATAGATAGATACTTATAGATACCTACTTAAATACTTAGACAGCCATGACCAAGGAACAAATATTTGTTATAAATAAATAATACACAAATAATGCCCTCGGCCCTCGGATTCGAACCCGGAACCTCCAGCTTTGTAGGCAGGGTCACTACCAAATAGGCTACGGAGGCTGACAAAATCTAGTATTCGTTAAAAAAAACTAAACACATCTAACACACGTGTTATCCAACATATATTACGGTTTAAACTTGACCCGGATAGTTTTGCAACTGACCTAGTAATTTATCATCTTAAATCCACTTAAAGCATTTTTTTAACAATTATGGCCTGGATTTTAGTCCTTTATGACAATTAAGGAATTTTGATTTCCTTGGGATAAATTTAATATTGTTGTGACATGTCAGTATCACTTTAAAAGGCGTAATAGCAAACTGACTTTTCTCGTCGTTCGTATGTTTTACAATTAGTGCTAATGGCATTGTTTTATTTATTTTAATAACAATACACGTTTTCATACTTTCAGAACGACCACAGTTTATCCGTTTTCCATAAAATAGATTTATGGAAAACGGATAAACTCGTGTACATTAATTGAATTTCCATAGTTAATTTTCATAGTTTTATTTCATATGTAATCCTCATGGTAACCGAAGGAAATATTAATGATCATTTTTATTATTACTTTTTGTATTTTATTTAGGGTTCCGTATTTTAAGGTATGTAAATATCACAAACGTACCGTTATAAAGAATGAACTTTTCTAATTTTGAATTTTTGACGTCGAACTTTTTTAATAAGCTTGATTTTGGTGTGACTCACTATTCTTCTTATTCAAGCGTGATGAAAGCAGTTTCATTTTCTTGGTAAAAAAACAGAGAAAAAAAACAGTATGCGTTTTAGAAATACTTATTGAAAATAAATATAGAATTGTTTTATAAATAAATGTAAATTTACATTATGATTTTAACCGACTTCAAAGAAAAGGTTCTGAATCCGACAGTTTTTTTTTGTATGTTGTCATTCGATATCTCCTAGAATCGTGAACCGATTTTCATTTGTTTTTATCGATCGGGTTTCAACCCCAGACGAATCGGACTGTTAGCACCAAGTTGGGGTGTAATGATAAGATCCCATCTTGGAAAAATCGGTTTATGTCGATTTTCATAATTATCTTTAATTTTGGTGATTATTTTAATATTACTTTGTTAAATAGTTTTGATTTGATAATAAAATAACATTATATACAACGTGTTAAGGTGCATTCAGACCAAACGAGCATTCGCTATTCTATCCACGAAATCTACGAAATCAACGAATCACGTTTTGTGTAACGATCGAATTTCGTAGAGTAGAGAATGAATGAATTAAAATAGCGAATGCTCGTTTGGTCTGAATGCACCTTTACATGAGCCACTCAAAACCTTGAACGGGGTCATTTGATAGGTTATACTGAACAACGTTTTACTATGGAGCCCAGAAATGTCAAAAAAAATTGGCTCTTTAATACAAAATGTCGTGATCGATCGGTCACAAAGTATGAATAAGACATTTTTTTTTCGTTTCGATATTGGCCCCATAGCAAAAGTTGTTCAGTATAGCCTACTAAATCACCCCGTTCAAGGTTTTCAGTGGCTCGTGTAACACCCTGTATCATCAGTATCACTACATAGTATACATAGTATAAAATAAAGTCACTTTTTCTGCCCCTGGCCTTTGTACGCTTAAATCTTTAAAACTACGCAACGGATTTTGATGTGATTTTTTTTAATAGGTAGTGTAATTCAAGAGGAAGATTTTTATGTAGGTATAGTACCCGTGCGCAGCCGGGGCGGGTCGCTAGTAAATTATAAATGTAGGTATGTCATTTACCAAAAAATAATTGGCATATTTCTTGTAATATTTATGATGTAGCATTTAATAGAAATTGCAAATGGAGTGACAAATACAATATTTAAGATTACTATTGGGAAAATATGGAAATTTAAATATAATACTCGCGTATAAATGTACTTAAATACAGTTATTTCTAGATTTTAAGCTGTTAGGCTAAAATCTTAGTGCCTAGATTTCAATATTATGCGATTTGTATAATAAGAGTTGCATTTCATGCAAATTGAATGGGTTTATAAATGTAAACTAGATAGTAAAGGTCGTTTCATAAATATCTATTCCGTACGCCAGTAGAAAAGAAAAAAATGTCAATAATATTAAAACTTGCATTATTTCATAACACAATCTTGCTCACGAACTTAAAACTTTAAACTGAATTGCACTGCTGTGTTTCGGTTTGGGGGTAAGATAGCCGGTGTAATTACTGGCATAGATAGAGGCAATCCATCTAAGTCCTCAGGATAAGTAGCGCATAGGCGATTTTTTCAACACTATGTCCATGGGCCTCAGTTCCTGCTTTCCATCAGATGGGCTGAGAGCTAGGGTAAAGAAAAAATCACCAATTATCATCATAGGGGAGGGGGGGTCATCGGACAAATCACGGGAAATTTTTTGTTACTCTCTGCTGAACAGCATTCATCATCATCATATCAGCCGAAAGACGTCCACTGCTGAACATAGGCCTCCCCCAAAGATTGCCACAAAGACCGGTCCTGAATAGCGTTATAGTTAGTAAAAAATATATAATCTATACTATTCTTAAAACACTTTTTAAACATAACCAGATGTCAAATCCTGAACTGAGTTTTAAAATTTCCCCGCATAATTTGTATTAGCATAAATGTAATGTAGCATAGTAATTATTTCAGCATACTACTTTGTGCGCATATTAAAGTTTTGTAATAATTTAACTTGGACTAATTTATATTTGCCTAATGTATACTAGGTACGCATATTAATGTTTGGACTAATGGTTACTAGTCATATATTTCGGAAACCATAATTTTAGTTCCCTATTTGTATAAAACACTTTTTATTTGTTTAACATCAATTTTAAATCAATTAATATGCATTTTACATATTGACTATTTTACAAATTTTAGAATGTTCTAAGACGGTACGTGATTCATGGACAAGTCCATAGTAAGTCCGCGTTAACATGGCGGCGGCAGCTCAGTACGGCTACTGCGCGCGCGCATTGGGCAATGATTTACGCAATAATAGACAAACGGAAAATAAACAATTTCACATAGGTTTCAATATTTATCGATTTAATGCTTAAGGTCGAAGTAATTCTTCATAGTTGCGTGAAGCCTGCGAAGTTGGAAGTCCCAGGTTCGAAGCACAATAGTACATTTCCTAACTAGTGCGGGAAAACTTTATTTCGGCGAGGGTGAACGTTGGAGCCCGAGTGAAACGAGGGCCACAATCACTCGAGTTAAAAAAAAGTTTTTGCACGTGTAAGGGACGATTTTTTTCGTAACAAGTGCGTCAAAAAGAGAAACTAACGCGCGCGAAGCGTTCGCAAAGTTCGTTTTTGCGCACTAGTTAGGAAAAAATATTTGTTATTAAATGATGGTAGTTTTCTATACATATACATTTGAAAGGTCAACGGAAAGAACATGTCTAGTCAATTCTAATTACAGAAGGAAAAACCACTTTACTGTTAACATAATAAGGTGTGAATTTGCCCTGAATTTTTAAAGCTTTCGACATGTTTTTTCCGTGGACCCTTCATTTAAATACCTATAGGTTTCTATTTAAAATACATAATTATATATCATTCGTCAGTAAAAACTAAATAAAAGTAAACAAATATGGCTGACTTTCCATAGCATTTGACGTCTATGACACATATCGTGAAACACGTTCGCAGATATCTTTTTACGTTAATATTAATAAATATCAATAATTTTAACTAAAAAATTGTGTGAACTCAAGGTTTAATTTGTATTAAGTTGGTGATAAAACCAAGATTGTGTTCTAAAAGTGCGTGATTATGAAATAATGCAAGTTTTTAACTTTGTTTACAATGTATGGTAGGTAAACATGTAATTTTTTCTACATTCTACTTGTTATAAATTTTTCCGCCGACTTTAAATTCAATTCAATTCAATTTATTCGTTGTAAAGTCATGTACATTTCTTAAGATGTTATACTTATAAAAGTAAGTCAGACCATAACACCCTGTAAGGGTATACAATATTTCTTAAAGCTAAGTATCACAAAAAATATAATTATTATTTATTTACGGTATATATAATTAATTTATTATGTCATTTGAAAAATATTGAATAATAATAACAGGCTAAATATACATTACTGTCATTTAAAAAATCATTCACAGAGTGATAACATTTATCAAGAAGGAATTTAATTTATTTATTTTTAAATGATATAAATTTGGGTTCTAACTTTGTATAATCGGGAATTTTATTCAGGATTATTATACATTTATAATGAGGACTATCCCTTATACATTTATAATGAGGATGTAAAAAGGCCCAAAAATAAAACTATAGCACTTGACTGTACACTAATATAATTCACTATCACTTTTGCACAGGTGTATACTTTGAAAAACTTAACTAAAGGAACGTGCCGGCTAGACGTCATTGTGACGGGGAAAATCTTAACACCGCGAAGTAGATATTTAAATAGGCGGTACAGTGACATCTAGCAGGAAAATTCATAAACATCATTTTCTTCATGAACGAAATTACTGAAACATGAATATCAGTTAGACATTCCGCCCACCAAGGACAATTATATCAAATTTCCTTAATTCCGCCCACCATGATGCATTAAACAACAAACAATGTAACTTATACATAAATAACACATTTGGAAAAAAAATGGATATCTAAAACATTACAAACCATTTGCTAAACAAATTAAAGAAAAGTTTAAATTTTATGGCAACACTTAACCTTTGCTAAGGTAAACAAACAAACAATTATAAATTTAACTACCAACTTAAGTTTCTATTGGCAGAAAACATAATTTGCTAACAGGTCTTTTTATAATAGATCCTTTACAGCGCAAACTAACTACTCGAGTGATTCCATCCAGACCCGGGTGTTTGTCAGTGATTACTCCGTATAACCATCTTGCAGGAGGCAAATCATCCTCCTTCACTAACACTACACTGCCTATAGCTGGTTCTGGAGTTTGATGGCACCATTTATAACGATGGTAAAACTGAGTCAGGTATTCACGAGACCAACGACGCCAGAAATCCTGAACCATCTTCTGTGTTAACTGCCATCTTCGTAAACTTCCTATGTTGGCATTTTCATAATTAGAATCTGGCACAACTATCAAGAGCTCTCCAACAAGAAAATGTCCAGGAGTGAGCGGTATAGGATCATCAGCGTTGTTGGTATTGATTCTTGACATAGGCCTTGAGTTTAGGCAAGCCTCAATTTGAGCCAAAACTGTTGCCATTTCTTCAAATGTCAAAGTAGATGTTCCAATCACTCGGCGTAGGTGGTGTTTTGTGGATTTGACTCCAGCCTCCCAGAGACCTCCGAAGTTTGGTGAGTGAGGCGGAATCCAATGCCAATTAGTGGAGTTAGTGGCGAGCTGATCAGCAATTTCCGCAGCTACTGATGAACGTTCTTCAGCGTATAACTGCCTTAGTTCACGAGCAGCTCCCACAAAGTTTGTTCCGTTGTCACTCCACAAATCAGCGCAGTGACCACGACGCGCAGTAAAGCGTTTAAACGCTGCAATGAAGCCTTGAGCTGTTAAATCACTAACAGCTTCAAGATGTATTGCTCTTGTAGCCATACAAATGAAAAGGCAGATGTATCCTTTGTATGAGCGATGGCCTCTTCCCTTGGACGTACGCAAGCTTATAGGACCAGCATAGTCCACGCCACTCTGATAGAAGGGGCGATTGACAGTTCCTCTAACTGACGGCAACTGTCCCATCAGTGGATGTCGCGATGCAGCGGCATAACGAGCACATATCACACAATTGCGAACGAAGAACTTGACCGAATTAGTAGCTCCAATTACAAAATATTTCGACCGTAAGTAATTGAGCATTAATTGTGGGTTGCCATGCAGAGTTTTTTCATGCGCATTGTCTATTAATAAAGTTGTTAAGTGTGATTTTTGAGGAATTATGATGGGGTGCTTCATTTGATCGCTAATTCCTGCGTGCTCTAATCTTCCACCAACTCTCAGGATATCATCTTCATCTATCATCGGATTGAGTGAGGTAAGTTGACTCTTCTTACTAATCATTTTATTATCTTTCAGGTTTTTTAATTCTTCTTTGAAGTGATTCGCTTGAACAATCCTTATGCACGTTTTTAAACTGTCCTGAATCTCATTACTAGTTAACCATAAAGTAACTTTTTCTTTTCTAGCATGCTTCAAGAACCGTTTGCAGAAAGCCAGGACGCGTAGCAGTTTCCATAATTTAGAAAACCTTCCAATAATTTCTTCCTCTACTTCTGTATTGGTATCACAGTGAGTATTCATAAAACACATTTTATTGTTCCTTTCTTCTAATTTAGTTTCCTTTAGATTTAATTTCTTGTAGCTTATCTCTTTTTCTTTCAGCCACACAGGACCCTCCATCCAGAGCTCTTCACGTTCCAGGTTTTGTGTCCCTCTAGACGCGCAGTCTGCAGGATTATCCTTTGAAAGGACATGACACCATTGATGAGGCTCAACTGACGTTATAATTTCCGATACCCGGTTGGCAACGAATGTTTTCCATCGATTTGGACGACTGTTTAGCCAAGAAATGACTACAGTCGAGTCAGTCCAAGCATGGATGTTCGCGTTGCTGATACTCATTACGTTGGCAACCTCTACAAGCAGTTTCGTCAGTAACACAGCCCCACACAATTCCAGACGTGGAATTGAAATTTGCTTGATAGGCGCCACCTTCGTTTTTGATGTGATTAGGGATACGTGCACATTCCCTTCTTTATCTACTGTCCTCAGGTACACCACAGCAGCAAACGCTTCATTTGAGGCGTCGCAAAACCCTTGAAGTTCCATGGTGACCTCAGAACTAGCATGATTCCATCGCGGCAGCTTAAATTTGGTAAGTTGATTTAGACCTTCCCTGTAGCTTAACCAAGTTTTCAGCAATTGTGGCGGAACTTCGTCATCCCATTCAATTCCCGAAAGCCACAATTTCTGAATGAAGATCTTAGCTACTATTATCACTGGAGCCAACCAACCAAGCGGATCGAATAGACGCGATATGTCAGATATGACACTTCTCTTTGTTACAGGAACCTTGATTGGAGGTAGCTGCACAGAATATTCAAATTCGTCAGTTTGTCGGTTCCACGCAAGTCCCAGAATTTTCATCACTGCATCTATTTTTAGTTGGAGACTTCCGTCCATCTTGACATCACTTTCGTTCATATGGCGTAATAGTTGTTCATTGTTGCTGCTCCACTTCTGTAACTCAAAACCACCCTTTTTCAACAGCTCATTCATTTCCCTGTAGACCATTTTACCTTCTTCTACAGATTCGCAACCGGTTAACAAATCGTCTACATAAAAATGCTTCAGGACTCTGTCAGCAGCATTTGGATATTGTTCTCCTTCATCGTAGGCTACTTGCTGAAGAGTGCGCACAGCGAGATGGGGTGCTGAGGCAGTACCAAAGGTAACTCGAAGTAGTCTTAAGTGTCGTATCTTCTCATCCGAGTTTTCACGCCATAAGATTCGTTGAAAATCTACGTCGTCTTCGTGCACTTTCACCTGCCTGTACATTTTAACAATGTCCGATACAAGGCATATGGGATGGCAACGCCAACGAAGAATCGTATGACGCAAAACGGGTTGCAGACTTGGACCTACCATCAAGTCTTGATTTAAGGACACGCCATTGGAGCCAGGACAAGATGCGTCAAAGACAACACGAAGCTTTGACGTGGTTCTTTGTTCTTTGATGACAGCATGATGTGGCAAATATACAGCCTCTGGATTATCATACTGCTCTGGAGGTATTTCTTCCGTGTGTTCTAGCTGGATGTATTCGTTAATGACATCTGAGTAACGTTTCTTCATTTCAGCATCTTTCGCGAACCTCTTCTCCAGCTGATTAAGTCGTCTGGTTGCAACAGCTTTAAAATTACCTTCTTTACAGCTGGGTTCTGGATCACGAAATGGTAATCGCACTATATATCTACCCGTGCTATCTCGTTTGGTAGTGGCAGCATATAATTCTTCGCATTTCTTCTCGTCTTCACTATACTGTTGCTTTGGATTTGTCGTATTGTGGTCAGCCTCAAGCTCCCAAAATTTTTTCAGCAGCTCGTTTTCATTTAAATGAATGTGGTTAACGCTAACGTTATTACGAATGTTCGACTCACCAGATCGAGTCGGCCCAGAGATGATCCAACCTAAAGACGTTCGTTGAGCGACGAGTTTTCCATTTGGGGCCTTGAGTATACCATCCAAAAGTATTTGGCCATACACATCTGCTCCAAGGAGCAAGTCAATTTTACCGGGAATGTTGAATTTGGTATCTGCCAATTCCAATTTGGACAGTTCAGACCATAATTCAATGACTACAGGATTCTCCGGTAGAATTGTGGTTAATTTGCTCAAAACAAAAGCATGTACATTAACTTCAAAATCAGGGTCTAGGAGTGATGCAATTTTAACATTTACCACCGACTTAGAGTTCAAGGATGAACCCTCTTCACCACCTAGTCTCGTGACTGTGCTTTTGTAAGGACATTTTTGAAGTCCAAGCAGTTGAGCCGCAGATTCCGTTATGAACGAAGCTTCGGAACCTTGGTCAAGTAAACACCTGAGAGTTACACCTGAACCTGTTTTCGACTGAGCTTTAACCAAAGCCGTTGCCAAGAGAACTTGACCACGACTGGTCGAAAAACAAGTTGTTACATTAGTGTGCTCATCTGACGATGATGATGCAGATGTGGTTGCATGTGCAACTACATCCCTTTCAACCGATGGATTGGGTTTGGCTTGAGAATCGGTTGAGTTAGTGCTAATTTTTGGGTGCAGTAAAGAATGATGTTTGCGTTTACAAATTCGGCATCTAGAGGATTGGCGACACGAATATGCGTTGTGACCTGAACCTAAGCAATTGAAGCAAAAGTTACCGGACTGGATGAAACCACATCGAGCATCGACATCGATTTTTGCGAAAGCCTTACAATTACACAATTTGTGACCCTCGGAACAGTAGGCACAAGAAACTTCAGTGACATGATGCACTTTTGGGTTGTTGTTAAACGGTGCATTTGGTTTGTTTGGAACGAAGCTTGTCTTTGATGATTTCCCGTCCAGACATTCTAATGCCCTAAAGCGAGTTTCTAAAAACTCTTGAAGTTGGCTGAGTCTGGGCAAATCATCAGAAGACTCGCTCACTTTAAGTTCCCACTGTTTCCTAGACTCATTATCTAGTTTGAGACAAACGATGTGAATCACAATTATGTCCCATGTAGACGTGTCGATCCCGATGTTTTTCAATCCGTTTAAACATTCATTCGTAGTGTCCAGCAATTCTTTGAGCGCACTTGCGGACTCCATCGTGACATTTCTTTGACTCATGAAGCGCTTGAGAATGCAGTTTGACAGATATTTCTTGTTATTATAGCGCCTTTCTAATTTCTCCCAACATGCGCTGTAATTGTCGTGCGTGATTTGAACGTGACGCAGAAGTTGTTCAGCTTCACCGACTAAATAACCTTTGAGGTAGTGAAGTTTTTGAACGTCGTCCAGA
>JALPQI010015633.1:0-30137 GCA_025490895.1 Thaumatotibia leucotreta | reverse complement strand
TATCTATGTCTTGTGTATGAATCATATAGAGGTTGTTAGAGGTCGACAAATTTCATATATACCAAATAATTGTTTAATGTGTACTACCGAAGCAGCATTGGCAAATTAAAGTTTAGTTTAGCCCAGCCCATGATTACACAAAAGCACCAGAACCAGTTTTTTTTCTCTTGCAACTAATCCACCCCCCATCAAGAATAGTTCTAGTCTGCTTATTTCTGAAAAAAAATACATACACTTATTATTTTGAAATTTCTGAACATTCGAGAACTGTACCTAGTAGTTTTGAAGACTATGTAAGTACCTTGTCACTCATCGTATACATCCACTTTTCTAAGGTCAAGTTTACCGCAGCACTATGGCGGACTTGATCTTATAAATTGAACAGGCTTACGCGTTAAAATTATATGTTGTTTTTTTGGATAAGTATACTAAGTAGCCACACACTTGTAAATTACCACATTTACTTGCGCGGCACTCGGTCAATCAAGTCGTTGCGCAATAACTTGCAGCTCATATTGAGCAAATACTTTAAGAGTAAATGTAAGACGCACATGTAATGCACGGCCCAGTTTTTAAGTTAATGTCTGAGTCGAACTGTGATCTCTGACTTGTTCTTGTCCATGATAAATTGCACGTATCGTATGCGAAATATGATATTACAGACAATGTAATCGGTCATTTAAAGATTTCTTTCACTTTAGTGTAATTTAAATATTGAGACATCACACAATGATTGGGTATGTATCCAACTATCCATTAAATCCTGATAGATGTATAATTATGACGATTATGACGGTATGTACAACATATCACGTTAAAATCTACATTTTTTTATTTTTGACGGCCTCCAATAGCTTAGTCCGTACTGTCAATGACTCTGAGTGAAGGGTGGAGTGGCACGGTGGCACCTCTTTATGATTTACCATAAAAATATTTCACACACCTAAATCAATACAGTATTAACTCAAAATGTATCTATTTTTAGTTAAGGGTATATTCGTGATCTACAAAGTTCGTAGATCTCAAATACGCTAATACCCTTAACTAAAAAAATTACTTGGTCAAAAATTAGCAGTTCATTTTGAATTTTGGGTATTTTGGCCAAAAACACCAAAAAAATAATAAAAAAATAGCCAGACTTCGTCAAAGTCAACAATGGCTTAAATGGTTCTGAATGGTCTATACTTACTTCACCTTAAAGCTTTACATCGGTCTTCCAATCACCCTGTATATACGTATCGTAGCTTAATACCCACAATAAAAAGCTTTAGATTGAGCTTGCCGGTAATTATTACACAAAATAGACCTAGTCCCAGGTCTATTTTGTGTAATAATTACCCATACCATTCATTTACTTAAATAAATTCAACCGGCATTAAAGTAGTAGGTATGTATACTAAAGTCAGTTAGAAAACATTAGCATTTAAGCCACAGATCTTACTGCCGTGTCTGCATATATTTGTATCCCCTTATAGGTAAACAAACTAACAGAACCAATGACTGGTAGTTTACAGTTACATTCAGATCAGCGGTATTTGAGAATTCCGCAACTGCACATTGACGCCACTTTGTATTAGAAATTCCGCCGACGTAACTATATGCTGCCGTAACCAATTGATCTACTATATCCAGTCCACTCTATAGACTTTGAAACAAAACGTATCGTTAACAAAGCCTAGAGGCACAATTTGTAACACCTACTGTAACTGAGAAGAAACAGCGACTTTATAACTCGAATTAGCTACTTGTTTTGTGTGCATTTTCAATTGAATTCTATGCTTACGTTACTTACTCTGATCTTGCTGCTGGTAACCATATTGGTGCAACTGCAAAACCGCCACTGTTAACTTTTTTGAGTCAGTATTGTAACATTTTATTAGTGCAATTATTCTGTTGTTGAGTTTTGATGTCAACGTAGGTAGGTTTTGATGTCACTGTCTCTACGTCAATTTTATGAATCAGTTTTCATATGGGTGTCGCGTATGACCTACACGACGACCTAACAATTACTGACATCTTAGTGATCAATAGGTGACATCCGTCTGTCAAGTTTTAGTACAATGACATAAGATTGAAAATGCCCCATATTATAACAGCGACGTGCATTGGTGTCTTTGCCTTACCGCTTACTGGTATTAGAAATTCTAATCTATCTATGTAAACTTACGATCGACGTAGCTACGTTAACATTCGCGACTGTTTAGACCATAAAGCAATCTGAGACTCGTTGAATAACTTATGCAGACCCTTATGTGGTAGCTGGTCTTATTTTAAATCATCGTCATTGCACTGTCAAGCCGCGACAAAATAATTTAATGACTTTATTTTGTCACCAAGCGAAGCGTAGGTAGTCCAATTCCTTATGCTTTCGATTCAGTGCCGCACCCGCGCTTTTGAAACTTGGGCATTCATCCACTTGGTTGCTACCTATTATATTCTCATGACAGGGTTTTGTTACAAAATAAGTTTCGACAAACTCACCTAAGCAGTGCGCCGTATCATAATCGTACCACCATCTTTAAACCTGTAAACAAAACAATAACTGATGTTAAAGTACGCTAAACAATCATATTGAGTAGTAAGTCAGATAAGAAATATTACGTTAACATCGCACTTAGAAATAATGATGGTAATTAATACATATATATCAGCTCATTGATAGCCACAGGAAATTAATACTGAGTGTAAAGTGTGCTTTGACCCCATGTGCGCGAGTTGCGCTACGAGTCGTTTCAAGTTTACTTCATATCAATTTAAAACAAATAGACAGTAAAAAAAAATGGTTTCCAACTGCAAGCTTTTAAAAAATTTAAACTTAAGAGAAAAGGGAAACAGCCCCTAAAATAAATAAGGACACAATAAATGGAGGAAATTAAGCTAACTCTCATAACATATATTATGACGTGACCGGGCATCGTGCTTCCTTTATTTTGCTAAGTAAACGCTGCCCAGATAATAATAGCGAAGTAATGACAATTCCGTGCTTTGTGTAAAATATACAATTAGGCATTCGTGGGAACGTAGTATTTGTCATTATGCTGGCGTAAGAGGGACTAATGGCGGTGAGGTTGAATACCTTCACATAGTTGGACATCTACCTAAGGAAGCAAAACTCACTATCTTGTCCACAACTTAACCCTTTATAGGGCACCGGTCTCAAAAACGACCACCCTATAATATTATCGTTTTGTTTTTTTTTTTCTTGTTGAGAATTTTTCGTACTATATAATGGCGTTGTGGCTTTAACCCAGGATTTTTTTGAGTCTTGCTCGTTAAATCGATGTCAATGTTAAGGTGATGTTGTGAAACACATCATCCGATAACAGTGGCGACTATACTCTGTTTGGTTAGGTATTTTAAAAAAGGTACACAATCTTGCAGTATCTTTTTATTGAAAACTACGAGTAGAAAATAAATTTTAGCAAATATACATAATATAACAAGGAAATACTGTGATTTACATTGTTTTGATTCATTAAGTACCTGGTTTGAATTTTTACATGCATTTTTCAATAAAAAGATACTGCAAGATTGTTAACCTTTTTTTTAAATACCAATACATACGTGACAATCACACAAAACCTACCAGGAAATATGCGTAAGAGTCATGTTCATCACAACCGCCAGTCGAACATTTCGACAGCCGTCATCATCATTTTTCATTCAGAGAAGTGATATTTTTTTAAGCGACTGCGCTCGAGTCTAAGTCCTATTTTATTAAGGAGCAGAGGTCAGCGAGTCGAAGAATTAATAAGCTACACTAGTAGTTAGGAAATATTAATTTTAAACAAAACAACTTAGCTATAGTCGGTCTTGATAATTTAACAAGGAAAGGAAATTTTAAAATAAAATTTGATTGAAGATATATTTCATCTTCAGCTTACATTATCTATAATAGTTCCGCTAAGGTATAAATAAATTGTTTCTGCATAAATTTGAACTTACCAAACGTGTCATGCAAAACACCTGTCTATTGACCGTGTTTCTCTAATGAAAGAAGATGACATCATTTGGAATGGTTCAGCTTTCTCGAGGAACCACGCCCGTTTTGTGGGCGCATTATTTAATACCAAAGTAATTGCTTAGATCCCTATCATTATTGCGCGGACGCGGTGGGATGGCTCCCGGCGATGGACCTCATCTGCGTGGATTTTTTATTTCTAAAAAACCGGTTGTAGCATAGACGCACCCAACTGTTCCGTATACCTACGGCACGATTTTTTATTTTACGTAGGTAATTTGAATTAGAAGTGGGATCAAATTTGGTTACATTCAAGAGAATCCTCGTCAGTGGACCTCGCACGATAATTCATTTTTTAATACGAGGTTGAGAAGGAAGGTTTTTTGCTGGACTAGGGCGTGGGAATTGTGGATGATATCGTTTGGGGCACCTTGTTATCTAATATCTTCATCGAGTTAGATGGGTTGTATCGCCTCGAGCCTTTAGGACACAGATGTAGGTACGATATCTTTCCAATTGTTTATCGTTTGTGTATTATTTCTTATCTCGTTGCCTAACCCAGAAGTCAAATAACTATAAAATTCTGATTACGTTTTTATAATATTTGTAAATCACTCTTGCTAAATGTTTTTGGTAATTCACAAACATTACAAATGGAGGAAAGAGGCGATTTCTGTGGTCCTCAACATTTCAAAAGTAAATAGTTATTATACAGTTACTGACATTACATTAGGCACAACACTGAGTCCACGTTTAGGTATGTAGGTGTATTTTATGTTATGTGCATAGGTATAAGTATAAATTAGTAACTGTGTACTTTTAAACGTAGGGTTCATTTACACATGTATTCTTCTTTTATACCAGCCTGTGGATTTATTTGCGTAATGGATCCTCATTACCGCCAGTGTCCCGGCCTGACCAGGATACCCGATACGCGCGTCAAAGTCCGGAGTCCGGATGCGGATTGTATCTCCGTAACGCCACACCGCTTGTTACCAGTTCCACGGCTAAGTTTTTTGTCTTGTTTTTATCTCGTCCCATTTTGTTTGCGATCTGGCGGTTATGGCCATTAGTAGCTCCTGGGCTGTCTCGTTGATGCTAGATTTCATCGTTTTTTTGGTAATATTTTGTAGGTTGGACTTACTGGGAGCGGTTTTCGTTTAACGGTTATGAAATTTATCTAATTTTGTGTAACCATTATAAATGAATTCTAAGTACTTGTTGACACTATTTACCTCAAATAACGCTACGCTTTTCAGTTACTTAGTGTGAGTAGATTACAAACATTTCTTGTAACTTAGAGAGGTAATAATATTTTCTTCGGTTACCGCGAGGATTACTCATGAAATAAAACTATGAAAACGGATAAACTCGCGTATATTAACTAAGTTTTAACTTCACTTTTAGAGAGGTAGTCAAAATCAAACAAAGCTCATTTTGCTTCTTGTCTAAAGTCAGTTTCCAAAACCTTGTTTCTCATGATCTAAACTATTTCTCCCACGGCTTCTCACATTGTCAGCACGCGATGTAGTCTGTAGCTTAACTGGTCTGACTTATTATAACCTTTATTCTTATCAAGTTAGAGACCTCCATTCAATGCTTCATTGTTTCGTTGCCCATTGTACCAGTGCCATCAATCTAACACCGTAACAATGAGTTTCGTTCTACGTTCAGTTTAACACTACATTATTATACCATTCTTGTTACAGGTAAGCCATATGGAGACGTGAAACAGTTTAGAACTCTGGTGTATAACTTTCGATTTTATTATCAAGTTATTTGTACTCATTGTACTCCATATTTGCATTGTGCAATGATTTCATCCTTACCAACTTTTCATCCTTCGCCACCATCAATGTAATATAGAGAGATAACTAATAATTATAAATCTATATACATTGTGCATTAGGGTATACTATCTTTTATATCCTCAATGCCCTTTCCTTCTCTTTTTTTCTTTCCGTTCTCTCAAAATCTTCGTAACTACGAACCGCCTCCCTGTATAATATTTATCATTGAATAAGAAATATATAGCAATATAGCAAATTTATTTTATTTATCTAAATATAAAATTATATAACCTAGTGTAACGGCAATTGTAAAACCCCTTTAAACCCAATAGTATGCTAATAAACTTACTCATTCATATGAGTATGTTTGAATAGAGGCAATGCCTTTGTTTAGGTCTCCCACGCATATAACGGAACACAGCAGGTAAATGGTGTTTAAATCGTTGCTGCCACCAATTTATCACTCCCAGCAGCAGATTCGCTAATAATACTTGATCCCACTGTACCTACATCGTTTTGTGAAACAATGTTTAAAAATATACTAGATTAGAGGTAGATAGATTTATTCAGACAAAATGAATTTCTATCTTCCGTCCATTATACGAAATCAATGAAAACTTTACTGTTTAGTTCATATGTATTAATCTGTATAATGTAATTATTATGTTCTCTCCCTAAGACATACTTATGAAGTCATACTTATACATATATATATTCACTTACTTATAATAAGTAGAAGTGTATACCTACTCGTAGTATACCTACGTTAGTTCGCAGTAGTGGGACTACTTAAAAAACAAATTAAAAATACATATTATAATGATTTCATTTCTTGAGCATAAACTATTGTATATATAAATAAATTCATAATTGTATTTAATACATAGGTAAATATACATGTCGAATGGTAGGTGCCTTGCCTACTAACTTCTCTCTCTTAATTTGATTATTGATCAAAATACGGCATGTAAAACACGAGTAACACAATAGAAGGCAGAATAATGGGCGTGACAAAATAAATCACCGGTTTGATTGTATCAGACCTTTTAACAATTAATAGCTTGATGCTAAACGATAAAAATAGAATCATCAAAAATAATGGTGAAAGTCCTTTCTTTTGTGTTGAGAAAGAGAAACTTGAAACTGTCACAGCGGCCATAAATAATACAGATTGACGAATTCTGACCAATAAAGTTAATGATGGAGTGTCACATAGTCGACGTAAATATCGGTTGTGCAACGAAGTTGGCAGTTCGAAAGTTACTGCAACCTTTAAAGATTTTCGCAACAGTAACTTTTGGATACGATACGTACTTTATTTGCAAGTATAATATATTATTACGACCTGTGTTTAACATTGTTTTTGCACTATTATTCAACGAGTTGTCGCTGTTACCGTGTGGTCTCACAGCATTCGATAAGAGCATTTTTAAATAATAAATATTTTTAGTAATACTTTCAATGTTGTATGAAACATTTTATTGACTTCCCTTAGCCGCTGAAACTATACCCTTCGTCTTTTATAACTTATCGCGGACGAAAGATTTTTAAATGAACTTAATGTCTTTTTAATGACTAATCTGCAAGTTTCATAGAAATTGCTCTTACCATACCACTTATTGGATGAAACCGAATTATGCCTAGTTTAGACATTTTCTATTTACGTACAAGGTTGCGCCAACTTACAAAAATAGTACTTGGTCTATTAAAATGGATGAAGTATGCGTTATATGATTCTGCCTACATAGGCATGTAATGACTTTACTTAATTAACATGATAATGTGTATACCAGGTCTTCAAACTTATTTGAGTTCATTGAAGTAAAATCACTAGATTCTGACAAGTAAAAATTCCCCTAATATAATTTACTAAAATGTTAATGGATGGTGGCCGCTTGCAGACTTCGCTCGATGGGTGGACGACATTCGAAAGAGTGCGGGGTCATGGGGGGGGGGGTTTAGCACAGTGGGGGATAAACGGCTGAAATGATGATGAAGTACCAATTCCGATTAAACATGATTTTATCTACGTTTATTACTAAGTTTCGGCAGTATACATTGTACATATAAATCTCAACATTATAAATACAGTCAAAAGCAAAAATGTAGGTATACAAGATGGCCCAAAACCAAGTGCATTGCCCGTGAGGATCTGGGACTCGAAATACGATATTTAATAAAATTACTAAAGGGTCAAATTTTTTTTTAAAATACTGTGCTACTCACCTGAAACTTGAATACATTTCTAAAAAATCCCCTGAGAGAGTTATTCTGCTTCCCAAAATTACACTGGGAGCGGAAATGTACTTATTTTTTGGCCGTCTTTTCTTGTAGATTGATTTCCACAAACGAGATCTTGCCAAAATGGCAAATAACTATGGTACGTTGATTACTCCTGCCACTTGCACCCCATTCTCTGCCAATATATCGTAGTGACGCCAATAATCTGATCGACTCACGGCCGGTAAGTTTATCACTTCCGCCTGGCTGCTGTTGATCAGAGGGGTATTTGGACCGCGTTGCCGCTTTGGCACCTTTAGGGTTGACATTTACTCTTTTTTCACTTATGTTAGATTTTTATCTGATATTTATAGTTGCTGTCGATGGAAGCTGCGAACAATGTAAACAAGCCTTGTATTCAAAATGTGTTTAATTTCCAATCTACATCATTGATAACCATTACAATATCCTAAATTATTAAAGTAGTTCTAGATTATGGATATTTCTTTGAAATAACATGTTAGATTTATTATTCTTAGGCTTTGTTTAGAGTGTATTCTATAAAACAATGCACGAAGCAAAATAATTAAAAATAGTTAACTCCTTATTTTAAAAATCGTCGTCAATTAAAAAGAAGAAATATAATATGTACAATACAACTTTAGCCCACGTCTTTGCTTCTGCAGAAGGATAGCAAGTCTGTACATTTTTTCATTTGAATAATGTAAAGACTAAAATTTAAATGGCATCGTAATGAGTGTGACCTGATTGATGATTGATAACTGCTGCAAGAAATAAGTACACCTCGTATTGTTTCGATCTTTATTTTTATTAGTTACCTTAAAGATTTATACTCACATCTCAGCTTGATGCTGAGAAAGCGTCTTTCTATCATATACAGACTTATGTATGTATGTATATGCAGTTTGCCACTAAATATTTCAATAGCGCCATTGAATAAGTTGCTTTATAGCTTAGTAATGTAGCATTTATATATTATATTAGTTCTGGCTGAATTTGTTTCCATTAAAATATTCGTTTTCTGCATTCGTACCTACTCAATTCGAATGTGTCCCATTGTTTTGTCTACTTTATCTATCAGTTATTTATTGTTACTTAACATTGGTTGTCGGTATCATCGAACTCTTACTGCTTTTCAGTAACACTACCTTACTAGATAAGCTATGCCTCTAGCTGTACGCGACGGCGCAAAATACTGGTAATAGCCTGGCTTTATCTTGAACAAAAGAGCCGACGTAGTCGTGGTGTGATGCATGTACCTTCCGCTGCGGCGTAAATACGGACCTGCATTTTATGCGTCAGATAAATATAACTGTACCCAATGTTTAGCAGGGGTTTTGATAGGAATTAGGTGCTATGATTGGCTTAGATCGTGGCTGTTTCAAAATTTGTTTGAAGTCAGCTTAATCGCATGTTTCGAAGAAGGCAATAATGTTTATTTTCTGTTTCAGGTTAGTCTTCATCTCTAACGCAAAACGCAACTCGTTGCGAGGTAAGAATTAACTATAGCTAGTTACAAGTATATTTCGGGTATGACAAAGCACAAAGAAACATTTGCCAGTCCAACATTGTCTGGGTTATTCTTGTCGTACCGACCTAGACATTGCACTAAACAGCTTTGTTGCATATTCGTCTAATGCCGTATAATCTTGTCAATCGCGCATGCGTCGCACGTGCCTCAGCGCGTTGACATGCATGCCACGCTTGCTTTACTGCGATAATATCTTGGACATTTCACTAGATGTATCTATTATGAGAGTGTAAGTGATGTATTCGGGATCCTTGTTCGCCCGTTGATTTATTACTATTTATTCACAGCGAGAATGTCAAGAAAACTTTGCAAAGTATCTATACCTACCATTACCAGATTGATGCATCTTTACTTTGTAGCTAACATTGGAACATATAACATACTCGTTAGGAACATGCAGAAAAAAGAAAAAGATTTCGACGAATTGTAAACCTCCTCCTTTTTGAAGTCGGTTAAAAATACGTTCCACTGCTCTCTACTTAGTAATCTTACTGACTTTAGTTTGCTTTAGCAATCCATAACAATGCAATCAATTCCCAGTAAGACTTTTTAACGTAAGTTATTTATTCAAGCGTTATTGGATTCTCATAATCAGAACCAGTTTTAATTAAACAGAAATTCGACGCTCGACATGCCAGCTCAGCTTTACTAAAATAAAATAATGAGCGCACTAAGAATTCCTAAAAGATAAAATGTGTGGAATGTTGACAAATTAAACTCTACAACAATGCATGTTTAGCAACGGTGTGAATACGATTATAGAGATAGCGCTATATTTATTTTGATAATCAGATGGCATTCTTCTGGGCAACCTTGAAGGGCTATCCAAGTTACCGTCACCAGCGCGGATGAGAGGAATTAGGCCGCGTCACGGTGGCTGGGCTGGCTTGCCGGGTCAACGCCCGTGAACTCATGTGCATTTCCTCTTGGTTTACTTGTGTAGTATGACACGGCTTATTTAGGGCGTGAATTCTTTGGTATAGCTTTATGTATAGTCGTTTAAAACCGATGAAGGAGATTTCTTTACTATACTTGAATAACTTTTTACCCCCTTATCCGTAAACGTCTGCTGACAGACTAATTGTTTGTCCCTTTTGCTCTTATGGACACATTGTTAAGACCGAATGGGATAAACTATTATTAGCGGCTTGTTAAGATAGCAGACGTTTATGAATAAGGGGGTTAAAATATAAAAAAATACGCTAGCTAGTTGATAAGGAGTTTTTTTTTTATATTTAGGTACGTAGCTGGCCTAGGTTTTATAAGCTAACAATTATTATTTTTTTGGTTCGTTAGTATTTAGTTTAGACTTGTGCAACTTAACGAAATAAACTATTGCAGTGACGTGCTTAGTAGTACTAACATTTATACCCTACCTTACCAGAGCCTATGCTCTGAGTGCTTGCTGTTTGAATGGAATATTTATATCTATTACTACTGCAATCTCCGACAAGGTGCATCGTGTGCGGAATCACCCAGTGTTTGTTTGTGGAGAAACCTGCGCGTGACCTCTGCCACCAAATCCAAGATGGCGGCGCTGTCAAACTAAATACTCTTACTTTCCTTATCCATTAACGAATCGCATTTACCGTTGCTTTGGATGATTCTTTGTAGGCGTTTTGATTCACAGATATTGTTGTGAAATCTTATAAAAGAGAAAATTAGCTATGTTTGTTGTGAAATAAACGACTTCTGATTTCGGTAACTTTTAAGTTTGAATCACAGCTGTTGTCATGCTGTCATTTGGCATTGTAGAGTTTTGTAGATTAGCAGTGGTGATTGATGGACCAACTGTGTGTGTCATTTTAAAAATCATTATGATAATATTGACAATACGCAGCAAAGTATTTTATTGAACACGCAGCTAGTTAGCTAGCTCCAATGCTCGATTGAGATACCCATGTGGAAATCAACTTTGATAGGATTATCATCATTTGTTGCATAAATGTGACATTATGCGGAAATCGCCTTCAGACGGTTACGTGACTGCTCATTACCCACATCTTCGTTTATTTACTTCTCCATCTAGGGTTTTATCTTTTTGATTCAATGAGCTATCTTGTTTATTGTTCACCCATAAAAGGAGAGTAATACGCACCCCCGCAAAGATATGAAATTGAAAGACACTATTTTAGGTATGTGTCTTATAAATATGTTCACATTAGATTATTATTTTTTTATAAAAATTAAATGCATAACTATTCTGGCCAGCTGTAATTAGGCTATATTATCATGAGTTTACATACGAATATGTATGTATGTTGTATCCGTTTCTCCTGCCCCGACCTTTTGTCTATGGATTGGAAGACGTTTGAAATCGCTCAGTTGACCCCTAATACTTCTTTCATTTTACCTCTTAATTAATTTATCCAAACCAACCTTACATATTCGTATGTAAACTCATGATAATATAGCCTAATTACAGCTGGCCAGAAGGATCTATATCTGGATCCCTAACGTTTTTTGACCTATTTTTACATTCACTAATGTTTTATGTCCGAATGATTATTTGTCCTAACGGGGTGTGTAATGATCCGTATAAAAATACTTAATATATTTTCATTCGATATAACAACAAAAAATATATTTTCGAAGTATATAATCGTTCATTGTATATAATAAACTTTTGGTATAATATTAAAATATCTATTATTGTTTAGTATAATGAATAGTTAATATAACACTTATTTTGTATAACCTTCATACGGTATAATTCTCATTTGATATACAATAATAAACTTTTCTGGGTTGAAAAAAAAAAAAATAACCTCGAAGACTAAGGCGGGAGCAAAGCTCCCGCCTTAGTCTTCTAACCTAACCTATCCGAGTCGGATCTGCCCCGGAAGGTTTTGTTCGCTCGCTTCGCTCGCTCACTGCAGATTTAGTCCCCATTCGTTAGTAATTATGATCAAAACCAAATTTTATTTAGGAGCCAATATCTTGGTAATTATCAAGTTTTAAGAAAAGTAGCGTTATACTATAAGATAATTATACGAAATATGAATTAATCTAAAAGTATGTTATATGAAATATCATTATTTCAATTTATTCAAGATAATAAATTACGCTAAAAACCATTAAATTAATTAAAAAATACCTAAATAATACAAAATCTGACGCATTTATAAAAATAAAACACTTAAACCTATGAAATATAACGATAATATAAAACTAATTAAATATAGTGAATAAAACTATCTAACTTAAATTATTCGAAAAGTCCGCCACGAGTTGTACCTGGAGCGAAGGTACCCATCACACTAGCAGCGTTACCACGTTGAATGGCGATGGATAACCTTTGCACCAGGTACACCCCCGCGCGGGCGTCAGATCCCCTCTCCCATATACGACGTCCAACTTCTCGGATGAACGAAATTGCTTCAGAACCCCAGCATCCAGTTGTTTCAAATGAAAGAGGCACAAAAAAGTAACTATTGCACAATGTCATATATTTTTGTCGCTTTTTGAACGCGGCAAGCTCGGCAGCGGCACCAGCGGTTCGCACTGTTCTGCTTAGATGTGACGCAGCAAAAGTGCTCACACACGTGGCGTCCCAAAGCAGACATTGTCCCCTCTGCCACGGTACTAAAGTTAGTCCGTCAGGGCGTTTACCATCGGTGCGACAGAGACCTGGAGGCTCTAGGACACACGGGATTTATTTCAATTGATTATTATATACAATAATAATTATATCCTTTGTAAATATATTATTTGTTGTTACATGATTCAATAATTATATCAAATGAGCGTTATTGCGACTAATATTATATCAAAAGTTGTTATAGCCTTCGTGACGCACCCGTCCTAACGCTCATGTGCCATATTTTTAATTTTCCTAATATCGTATGGATGATTTTTGTTTTCCCTAATGCGTTATATCCTAATTATCATTTTCCATATCAATTATTCATCCTAACGTTATATGCAATAATAGTCATGTATCATAATTGTCAGTAAGCCTAATGATCGATAATCCTAATAATCGTATTTCCTAACTCTGTATGGCCTATTGCAGTTTATCCTATATCTGTAAGCTCAAACACCTGACGGGTCAGAGTATAGCAAAGGGGGCGCGGGAATTTTTTTGATGGGGGTGGTGTCATTATAACACGTATTTTTTTATGCTATCGTATAGAGGACGCTAAAATAAGCATGTTTTGTATGAACAACTTGTCTAACTTTATAATTACCAAGATATCCAAAACCAAATTTTGGGTCTATATCGGGTGGCATAATGTTTTTATTTCGAAAAATTTGTCGCATAACAAGTTTACGCCGAAAAATGAATGGCATAAACATTGTTGCGCATATTTTTGCTATGCCGAAATTGTTAATCCTAACTTGGTTGTTCCTAAATATTGTTTGTTCTAATGATTTTCGTGTCTAATGTATATGTATCGAAAAATTATTGTGCATAATGGTGATGTTCCTACTATTTAATGTACTAATAGTGATTACCTACCTTTAACTAGCTTTAAAAATATTTTTTTATTCCTTATACTTAACTATTACTAAATAATTCGCCCTGTTGTCCAAAGAATTTAAGTGAGCAATTTTGACCTGGGAACCGGTCGACGAAGCCCCGCTGTGCGGGGCTTCTATTTCCGCTCTAAGGGATAAAAGGTACCTAACGAACCTATCCAGGTTAAGGTAGGGGATGTTCAGATTATATCTTTTTTAATGCGGGGGGCTACGCCCCCCGAGCCTCCCTGGTGGGGGGCTTCGCCCCCCCCCCGTCCTCCCTTTTTTTGGCTTTGTAAGTATGAGGATGTGTAAACAATTGATTAAAAATACTTAAGTATTTAAAGACTACGCCATTCACTCCGCCCTAGTTTCGAAACCTAACCAATCCACGTCGGTTTTACCCTGGTTTATTACTTGAACATTTTTTTTACCATTCACCCTGTTGTTCAAATGTTTTGCATGTTGTTATTAAAATGCCTTTTTGAATGAAATTTCGGACATGATAAAAGTAGGCGCAGTGAAAATTGACAGTTCGAGTAATAGGGAAAACAATATTTATTACAATGAACATTAGGATTGTTATGCTTTAGGTCATTCGACATTCGAGTAATCAATATTAGAATAAATATGGTGTAGGTATTTTAAACGTGTATGCGCAAAATTAAGTAGGCTAAACAAGTAGTATGCCATGTAACATTATGCCATACATTCTCGGCCAAAAAATTTTAGGACAATCGACATTATGCGACACGACAGGCACCCCCAAATTTTATTTAGGAGCCAATATCTCTCTAAAATTTAAAAAAAAAAATTGTGTAACCATTACCGAAATTATGATTAAATATCGTTAGGTATGGCTATTGATCGCTAGGGCTTCTGTCTCTTAGGACAACAACATTTAGGCTAAATGACATGAGGTGAAACGTTATTAGGGATTTCGAAGAATATGGAAAATAACATTAGTGTTTTTAACAGTTATGGTAAAAAATTATTTGGGCAAGTGAGTTTTAGGACAATCATTACATTATGGAAAATGAGTGTTATTGCAACTGATCGATATGGCTAATGCCCATTAGTGCAAAACAGTTCGGGCAAGTGATTTTAGGACAAACGATGTTAGGGATCTCGAGGGAGACCCAGGAGGAACATATTGACTTACCTGACATAAGTATCATGCAATTCTATTGACTTGTAATGCCTACGTTGGGTGCATAGGTGGTTGGTCTGTGGGAGCAATAGATGGGTACGTAAATTACTACAGAAATGGTAGGTACAGTTCGTAGAAAATGCATATGAGATATTTTTACAAGTTCAAATCTAAGTAGGTATATCTAAATATGTGAACTACTTATAGAAATAGTACATTACACAAACCCATTCACTAAACTCTCCTCGCTAACGCAAACGCAATGAGGAAACAATACACTGAAGATTAATGCTAATCTGTTTGAGCGAGCGTGCGTACTCCATTTTGATATCGACTGGAACTAGGCTGTCCGTGTGCCTAAACAGCCATTACAAGAGCTAGTTTACATTTATTAGGGATAACTAGTTGTAGAATTACATACCATGGCTTTCCAGTATGGGCAGGGATATCTAACAGCCTCAACACCCGGTTTTGAAGCACATTTAGTTAATGAGCCTTATTACAATAAAGATAATTAACGAAATGTGCTTCAAATCCATTACAATCCATTTGCGCTGTCAATGTCAACAATTTAGATTGTTAGAACAATGTCGCAAACTTAAAACGTAAAATAGTTATGAATTGTATTTGAAATATGGAAAATTTGTTATTACTTTATGTGATGCTGGACTTTGAAATTCGAATTTATTACAAATGTTTAAAATTACTTACTTTATCGAACAGAGACATATCAAATGGGACGGAATATTTATCAGTAACATGCATAAAATATGGTGTAGCCCAGTGCATGTTATGCAGGCATTAGATCAGATATCCATAAGAAAGTAGCTTTTGAATGGTCAAGAAGTAGGCCTCACTTTCTACTTCGCGTTAACGACGACGGCCATAGAGCACGAAGTTTCGGTGAAATATGGCTATTTTCGGTGAAATATTGTTGTGTAGTTACGTTCTGGCAGAATTGGTGAAAGGGTGGAAATTAGCATATATCACAAACAAATGTTTGTTAACCTTTATTCTGATAGAGTGAAGCTATTATTTGACTCTGCACTGTTGTAGGTATTCATTGTAACGTTTGAATTATAATTTAATCATCAAACCTCAATCAGCTAATTAATCGTTTATTTATTGGTTGCATTTGGTAAATAGGGACAAAATTTAATTAGCTTTTATATGTATTGCCAGTTTTTATGAACGATGGAGTTCGTTTTAATTTTGTTTTACGTGTATACGTGCTTTTATATTATTCAATACGATGATTATGCAAGTGAATAAATATGATGCGTAATTAAATTAAAATCACTAATTTATGTAATTTGATTATTCTAATATGAATTCACGACTATTAGGCGAACATTATGTCACGTTTAATTACGTAATTAAACGTGACATAATGTTCGCCATAAGTCATCATGTTCATGATCATGTTCATGTTCGCCATGTAGTCAGCATAAATAAATAAATAAATAAATAATAAATAAATATCTTGGGGACATCTTACACAAATCAACCTAGTCCCACGGTAAGCTCAATTAAGGCTTGTGTTGTGGGTACCAGGCGACGATATATATAATAGATAGATACGTATAGATACTTAGATACATACACAGCCATGACCAAGGAACAAACATTTGTGATAAATAAATACACAAAGAATGCCCTCGCCGGGATTCGAACCCGGAACCTCCAGCTTCGTAGGCGGGGTCACTACCAACTAGGCTACAGAGGCTGACAAAATAATAATAATTATGAATATGCAAACTTGTTCCTAATTCGATGGGGTGTCTCCCTCCACACATTTAATATTACATTAGTCTATGTCAACATTGCTTATGCAAAAACAAATTCCAATATTTTAAATTACATTTTATTTTAAATTAAATTACATTTTTTTCATTTTCTACTGGCGCACGGAATAGAAACACTCATTGGATTTTACTGTCTTAAACATAACCTTCTGTGTAGCCTATAACTTACGCGTAAACAAATTAGTAATGTCACGATTTATGACATTCTACAGGTAGGGGAGGGAAGGGCAGTTGGGAGACATGGGCACCCCCTTTTTATTCTGATTTGATCAAAGATTTTATTTTTTTCTTTATTTGGTAGTTTACTTTACCGACTGGCAACACTATTCATCCATAGACTATCTGTATTTTCTGTCAGTTGTGAAACACAAACACGTTTGAAAGTTATGCACTCGTAAAAGTAAATATTTTGCTGCGGTTTCGGATTGTAATAAAGAGAAAACTAATTAAAGGTATGTGTATTTTCTATTATTTATCTATTGTACATTTACTAATCTATGAATTAAACTGAAATTCAAGCCTGTAACCTATGTCGAAAATGTATACGGAGGGAGCAATGGGCATTTGGCGCGCGGGTGGTTTGGGCATGCCCTATGTTCAGTATAGGAGGAGTAGAGCCAATATTTAAGGTTTATTTTTAATTACAGAAAGATGCCATTTAAATTCAAAAAGAAAGGATTGCGACGGGAAATTCCTAAAGATTTAATATTACGAGCCATTAAAGAAGTATCAAAAGGTTCAAAAATAAAAACTACTGCTGATAAATACGGAATCCCTAGATCTAGTTTGCAACGGTACCTAAAACAAGATTCCATAAAGGATTTTGGTTTCGATGTTAACTAATTTTTGAATTCCGTTATGTATATAAAGTGATTTATAGGCCGAGTCCAAGCCTCCCACAGGGTATGCCCAAGCCTCCCTACCATAGCGAGCATTGGGCACTTTTGACTTAGTTTATAAAATAAATCTCGTAATGTTGAAACTGATTGTGATTCTTAAGAAATTTCTCTAGTTATATCTAGCCAAATATGTGGTGCAATAAGAATTGGCAATAAAAGTTGATTATCTATAAAATCTGTTTTTTTATGCAATAAATAGTGAAAAAGTGCCCATCCCTCCCCTACCTCCCCTAGTTCATTTAATATTTCACTTCAAGAAGATTGATTTAGTTGGCCGGTTTAGTTATCATGTTGTTAATATTTCTGATAAAACTTCGGAATTATATGCCTTTGACATACGTTGCAAAGCATAATTTAGTACACATAATTATAGTCGAATCGAGTTATTACTCGTAAATGGTAAATTATTATACTACTTATAGTACAGTAGTAGGTAGTATTGCTTTGATATTAGTGAACGGTGTGCTCGTATAATATAAATATTTACACGTAGAACACAATCACAAACAAAGCGTTCATACGACCTATTAATCAAAACATCGTATTGTATTTTATAAACACAAATAAATTTATTATACTTCGATGATTGGACGTCAGTGTGTGGTACACAGTTCCTTAATTCAACATGCCTACTTCTAACGTTGATTTTGACCAATATGATCAAAATATATATTCGATACGATGTAATATATGTGTTGCAATGTATCCGATTATCATTAATGTTTACACATATTTCTGATTCATTAATTTGGATCCGGTTCAGATCGAATAATGGCTACCTATAATGAAATACATCTTTATTCTTCTATCTTTAAAGGCTTCTTTATTTATTGATACAATATTTATTTTCTTATTGAGAATTAGCAATTCGTTTTGGTTTTTATTTCTTGATTTATATTAGTTTTTCAGGTAGGTAGTATGGGTTGTAAATAATAGAACATAATCGGCTCAGGCGTTTTTGGATCACTACGAAACCCTAAACTGATTATGGTCCGAGATGCTCTTACCCGGTTTTAATTTAAATGTTGCGAAATATGTATTGTAGCTATAGTTGCCGATTTCTATGAATGAACATTTTGACAGTTTAAATGAGCCTTAAGACTATCGGAAAAATGGTGATTATAATGATCAATCTATAACTGCCAAAAACTCATTAAAAAATGGTGTGTCTTACCCTCATATTAATGATCAATCTATAACTGCCAATAGTTCATTAATAGAAATCGGCAAATATACATAAACGATAACTAATTAAATTAGAATCGTTATTGGCCACTAACCGAGACATCTTCGTAGATTATTTGCTTACTTACAGTATGCGTGCCGACAAGCATTTAATTACAATCATTCTATGGGCAGGCCATTATAATGGCAACGTCCATTGTTACTGGCAAGGTGGCACAACCCTACAACCGATACACGAACCGTGTGATTTAGTAAAAGACACGCCGCCTCCAGCGACACAGTTTCCGAGACGATCGCCAGATTACGCGGCTCCACAATACGTTAACCTTATTGTATTTATTTACCTAAAACAGCATGAGAACGAAGTAAATGTGATTTTGATAGTGTAATTGGCGATTGTTCAGCGGTAATTGAATCGAGTATCACGATTATAAAGCTACGCACTAGGCACACTATAAGTATTTAGTGCAATTTAGCTGTTTCGTATTTCAGAATTATTAAGTTACTTTACTGTAATAGCTAATAACGTAATTATAATTTTATAAGCTAAAGTAGGTAAGTGTTAACTTAAGAGCTTCTACTTGACAAAGGTAATATTGAATTTAAAAAGTATGTACCTATGTCATTATTTAAAATTGATTAATCTGTTTGCAATGGGTGCCCATATTTATGCGGTTACTTAGTAAATCAACCTGTTGCCCCCAAGATAGCATTATCTGTAAATTCGTTATCAGAATATCTTATTCTGTATTCATGCATGAAACCGTACTTTAGTACTAGCCTTTTATATCCATAACATAAGCGTTGTTTTCTATACACTTACGCACTGGGGTAGATATTGGTCCGAGGGACAGGAGTATAATGTTATGTACGTATGTGGGCGCTAACGACTGTCAAAGAAGCTAACTCTAGATAAACACACTGATATCCAACATTTATTATATTATATCGCTGTGGCCAAAGATGCTTACCGGAGCCGTTTTATTATGAGCTTGCATTGCTGAATGCGTGTGCACGCATTGAAATTAATCAGTTCTCTACATTTGGTAGTGAAAAATTGATTTAAATTACATTTACGAATAGGAAACTATTCACACGGGATACACTTTTCACTTTAATGAACTTCTTCTGATAGCTGTAAAGCAACAATTACTATTAATTGTCGTGATATTAACATTAGTGTCGATCCATTGAAACCTTTAAATTTAAAGAAAAAATACTACTAGACATTTTTACTAACAATCAATTGTGTAAGAAAATTATGTTACGTACGTACCTACCACCTGCAAAATTGTGTGCCGAAAACCAGTTCTGTAACTCTAATACAAATTGTGCTTACAAATAAAATGTATGGAAGTTACAGGTGAAACGTAAATACGCCTCGGAATGTTCAACATGTTCATAGTAAAATCTCATACAACTTTTTGCTTGTCGACAGCTGCTAAACACCATTTTGTGCCCATCTCGAGACCTCTCCCATAAATTATCCCCTTGCTTCCACACAGTGTCGGCTCTGTTTGCGTCGATCTGTGTGGTGCAAGGATATACGCTTTTAAATCAAAGAAGTTCAGAATGCTTGCAATAACAATGTCTAAAATATTATTTTAGATTAGTTTAACTTATTTAAGCAAGTATTAATGACTTAGAAATTATTTTAAGTGTACCAGACAAACATAACGGTGTCAGTCTACTTATAATTTTATTTTTAAATCTGGAATATTGTCTTGGCTTCTCGCGCACACGTCCGGTCCGATTATCGCTTCTGTCATATAATTTACAGGCGCAATAAAAGTGCGTTAAGGCGCTTCCAAACTCCGCCCGTTTACTGGGAATCGTACATACTAGATGTAATATGTACGATTCCCCGTGAACGGGCGGATGGCTGCATCATACGCGCGTTTTGCGGGCGGGCCTCATGGCGCATGCTTCCACCCGCTTTAAATCGCAGGAATTCACACAACAAGCGCTGCTCACGCTCCTCCCGACAAAAGAACGTGTGTACGACGGCAGAATATGTTGTATGACGGTATCGATTTTGTTTTCAATGAAACTTAGCAGTGGATATGCCCTTCGACATATTTTATTGTCGCTAAACAAGCGTTCGTCCCGTAGAACACGCGGCAACCAGTACTAGACATCAAACGCATGTACATAGCCTACTTGAGGCGCCACTACGCTATCACAAAATCTGGTGATAGGTACTTAAATGTATAAATTCGCTGAATTTATCAAAACTTGTGACTGTTCAGGTCGCCAAAGTAAACGGTACATGTCCGAGTCTATTGTTCCCGCGCAGACCTTCTGACTTAAGGCTCAACCATACAATCTCTTCACGCCCATTCCCTGTCAAGCGCTACATTGCAAAGGTGTGCGAATCTCTGAACTGGTACAGTTAGGAAGACCTGAGCATTAAGAAAAACTTCTTGTAGGCTGTAATCAACAAGGAGGAAGTTTCTAGTTAATGGTGAAGATTTATTGGATATGTACAATCGACGTCAAAGATATCATTACCGCTTAGGCGCCAAAAATATATTTACACGACTTTAATGCCAAGTCAATAAAGTTATGTACATATATTTTTGGCACTTAAACCGTAACGATATCTGTGACGTCGACTGACATATAATTTTGTATTTTGATCCTATCGCTTGGTTTTCTTCGTGTTCGGTCAATGTTCGGTCACAACGTTCACAATATTTAAAAAAAATTAAAAAATCCTTTTTAAGTAATAACACCTTAATAAGTAATATTACCTCAGGTAATCTTAGGTACCGAATAACATACTGTAAATAAATCTTCAAGCGTTAACATTATTTTTTTAAGTCAGTTATATTGATGAGGATGGTTCCTCGGTATGGTACTCAGATTTATTGGAATATGGTCCGAGCTGGTAGGAAATTGGGACGTACCGTTACGTACCGTACGTAGTGTTTTTTTTTTAATAAAAAGTAGATCTTTGAAATTAAAGCTCAAGGCTTGGGGAGAAGATGTTGATTCCGCAATAGAAACTCACACCGTTGAAATATTTATATAACATCTCGAGACATCGAATCACAAACGTTTATAGTGTAGATACCTATTCAATACCGAATTTGCAATTTAGTTCGCACTTTGTAACGTCAAGTAACGTGATTTGCTAATATCGGTCGCGTTTTCGAAATTACTTGTTCGTGACATGCAGGGCAGGATTATGATTAATTGTTTCTCTTTTTTAGGTAATTATTTGTACGTATTTATTACCCTTTTAGTGTTTCATAGCGGGACAAATCTCTTGTTTATAACAAACTTCCACACATTTTGCTGTAACCAGATCGACCAAGTCGTTCCGTCTTCTACTTCTTGAACTGGACTCTTGCATAGTGTACCTTGTGTAGCCATCTATATTGGCCCACCTTTCGGAATGCATTCTGCACACCAGACCTATCATTTCGCACTTTCGCATTTCACTATGTTAGTGACTGATGTTAGGTTAAGAATATGTGCATCATCGGTAAAAAAGTTCGTCAACGTCTTGTAATATGATGATTCCTACTCAGTTGATTTACAGTACCGGCCAATAATATATCACATTCGTGACTTTTGTATGAGCGTGTATAGAGTAAGCGGCACATGTTCGCATGTAGATAGCATATTATTTTGGTACTTTTGCACAGTTTAATGATGAATACTGCAATTAAGTATTGTGAATTGCAATTGGAGACACAGCATATTGCTAAAATAGCTGTAGTAAAAAAAAGAATTTTACTAAGAAATCCATGCCTTACGCAAAATCTCTTTATGAAAAAATCACTACATGATGACCAGTTTTTCATCGCTAGTGTAAAGGCCTATGCCTAGACTATCTATAGTCGTGAGGTGGAAAGTGTGAAAAACACTTAGGTACAAAAATAAAAATAAATCTACTGAAAAAAACCTGTATGTGATATATTATTGGCCGGTACTGTACGAATAAAATGTGCAACTGTCGGATAAACTATAATTGCCTGCTGTTCCACAAATTCTGTTCATAAATTTAATTTAATTGTAAACACGTTTTTTTTTATTTTTACGAGAATTTATTGTGTACTTAGAACTGAATCCGGCCCTGCTGATATGTGATTTCCTCGGTTCGTATTTCGTAGCATTATAGCTTATAGCACAATTACGTTACGAGACTTGTGAACGTTGCAGATGCACTTCATGTTCGAAATGAACACAGCACAGTGTGACCTTTCGCTAGCAGCGAACAGAATGCGCCAACACAACCATGGAGGAAGATCCGTGGAATTTTAGTGACATTTAAAGGAACTTTGAGGTTAGCTATCTCTTAAACGTGATATGTCCATAATTGTGACGGACGTGAAAATAATTGGCACTTGTTGCTATATTACTAACCTATGTGTAATTTTAAAGTCTGAGTGTAATTTGAAAATCTTAGCACATTCTTAATTCGGTACCATGCTATTTCTTTAGCATTTTATTGCAATATTTTCAGTTGGTACTGTCTATCTACATAGAATATACAAAACACTACACTACCTGCATGAAGAAATATTCGTTGCTTTATTTATAATTGCCTAACGTTGAAACTTCCTACAGAACAAAAAGTATGAATTCATACAGTATTTATGAAATAATGTCTACTGGTGGGTTTTTATTGACACTTCAACCTTTTTTACCAGTTTTACCACTGTTGAGTCTTAAAAATGGCCTATTAATATTAATAAATTTGTAGAAAATGTAGTCTCTTACATTGCTGTGACTTACATGGCATAACAATATGTTACTACCTCGACGTTCACTTTCGACATCACGAGTTTTCCTTTCAGAACCGCACTTCACATTATGTTCCATACTTACTCAGATATCTTAATCTTTTGTTAACACTTACATAGCCAGTTGGCGTGAAATTGCACATACTTTACATTAATAACGCAGTCCATCGTATCGCATTTAATGACAGACATATTACACTAGAGTATAGCCCACCTACCTAACCTTCCTCCTTATATCCAACGGTATGTTGTAACTTTTTATTGACATATGTGCAAAAACAAATTACAGAATTATTTTGGTTTATTAAGGTTAAAACTAGAAAAAAAAAATTGATCCAAAATATAAGTCGCGTATATATTACATAGTAAAGTATTAAGTAAATCAATTAATTTAAGAATGCAGGTACTGGTAATTACAGTCAGCAAAATCAGAATTATTTATTATTTAAAGATTGAGATGTCTTATCACAAATCTAAACCTGTGTCTCAAATGTAGCCATCGTTTCAGCAATATCCATAAAATAAATCAATTTATATTCTCGCCCGGTAATCCGATGAAACTTTTTGTTCTACGAGTTATCAGAACGCAATAAACAAACAATTTATTGTGATGCTTTAATCTGTTTGACACACAGCGGCGTGCTGTCTCAGCCACGCAAACCAAACTACGAATAAATTACTGCAACGACTTTAGCATACATATTGTTTTACTAAAATGGGTTCAGAATACATAACAGTTAAGTCGAATTTTAAAGGTCTGGCAGTTGAAGATGTGTCGCCGATAGGCGCATACGCGGTTCCGTTAGCCGCTCACCTGCGCCCGCGCTTCTCTAGTTATGCTAATGGTTAAGCGCGGCCGGCTCTTGGTATTAAGGTTCACCGATATAAACTCATTTGCCGTACTAGTTACTTGCTTTTCCATAATAAAAGGTTGACATGTTCTGGCAGTAAATAGAGTAACTATTAGACTTTAAAACAGTTAGCATAATACTTATTTATCCTGTACTTACTTCATGTTTGAAAGCATCTAACCATAATCTTAACGAATCACGACACTGTTTAGTTATTGTTAAATAAGCCATATTCTAGCAATTTTTCATTCTTATTCTGTTTAAACTCATGCAAGCCGTAAGTGCTGGTTTGCTGCTAGCGTGAATGTGGGTGGACTCGAAACCTTACCGGAAATCGATTAGAACCCCTCCGTATAAAGACCTTCGACACTGGGGTTAAATGCTGTTGGTCGTTGTCTCGAATAAGATGTTTCGCGAACGGAATATAAAATATATTTATTTTTATAGGTAGTGTCTGCTTGTAAGACGGTGACATTATATTCGAAGCATTTTTGACTTCAATATTTTGATAAGTTCTTGTCAAAAAGAGCGTTTTAACGGGGTCTGTTTTCGACAAGACAAAATTATAAATTGTTGTAAATAATGGTTTTAATATACTACCCACCAACACCCACCTCGGACATTGGTGATCTTGGTTTATTTTCTTTGTTATATGACATGTAATATTTATAATTTATTTTATTATACTACTTTAATAATAAATGGCGCGGAAACACGCATATAAATACTTACTATCCATGGCAACGAAACGATAAAATCATTGAAAATCACACGCATTCAGACAGAATTAGACGCACACAATGTCAGGAAGTAACACCGTCAAATTTGCTCTATTTGTCGAATTGTATGTAATGTACTACTTTACATTGTAATGATCTAATGATACATTTGAGACACTCAAAGAAATCTATTAAAATACACAATGCTCTTCATTATAAAAAGCGCTACCGATTCAAACGTGAGACGTCTTAATGGATCGATACAAATTATTGTCGTACAATTCGTACATCTTACATAGACGCATGAAATCGATCACGGCCACACAATAACGCTATTCCATGACGATGACGTAACATTACATTTCGCGGTTTTGTTAAGAGACCTCGTAAGTTTGATTGATTGTAACGTTGCTGATATGAGATTTCAATGTATGATTCACACTTATTTATATAGCACGCAATCGTAGTACGTAGAATAGAATAGTAGAATTTACTCGTAGATAGTTTTCTATGTTTCTTTTTCTCACACCTCTTGTCTATCCAAGATGGATTGATAGAACTTCTTCTTTTCTTATCTTTCTCCTATTTTGTTGATAAATGTTGCCCGCTTTTCGGTCGTTTATTATTCTTATTTAATTTAATTCATACCTTCGCCAATATGTACCTACTTAATTCTGCATATATTTACGGGCAAGTGAAGGCCGTTTTCATGTCTTGCAAATAAAAGTTCTCAGTACCTGCGTATACTCTAGACTAGAACATAATATAAACTAAGTAGGTTTTGTTTAGTTGAGACTCCATTGGCTTGACATCTTTACAAACCTGTTTCACTTTCATTGTAGCTTTCGTCCGTAATTCGATTAGCTTTTATTGTATTGCAGGCGTCACTCGACAATCCAACCAGAAAACCCGCTATTCGATTGTTGGACACATTTCCTAGATCGTGCTTAGCTCTAAATAGTTTTATATTGTGTTCAAAATAACCTTGCTTTCAAAGTCTGCTTACGACTATTTTATTTTTGCCTGCGATTGCGTTCGCGTGAATCCATGTCGGATTTCTTTAGAAACGTTTCTACATTTATATTACCTATTTATAAAAAAAACGCATTTTTTGCCTGATACCTTTTGATCAAAATTTGGTACTGTCTATCTTTGACTAGTAGATTTTTTTTTATTACGTTACTTCTTAAAGGTTACTCAATATTGTAGAGTTTTAATAAGGTTTGCATTTTTCTGTAAATACCGTTAATTACCGTTGTGTAATACTCATAAATCTGATGTACTTTATAGGTACTCGTAAATCCGAGTTTGGAATTCGAGCAATTAAACATTGCAGAAAAAGCTGTTTATATTCTTCAGACCAGTGTGGCTAAAACATAGAATATAGATTGAAAAAGGAAAGAGGACAGAAAACCATAAATGGAGCGTTCAGCTGTCTCGTTCATTTTAAACGACTGAGAAATATTGTTTGCAAACGAGAAAATCTACAATAATTGACGTAAGAAATGAACTGGTTGTTAAATTTACATTACATAAGTAAATTACTGATGCTTGATGAAAAAAAAAAATATAATTATACAGCAGCGCTATACGCCATTTACCTAAAAATGCAATTATAGATTTAAATAAATAGACTTATCATCATTCCCAGGCCAATATTTTTACGTAGGTATGTATTGTGCCGATTTATCATGCATACTTTCGTACTTACCTACCTGATATGTGCAGAAGTTTGACCCAAGCTAGGATTGTAATACAAGATAGGCTACCTATATTGCCGTTTAAGAGTGCTAATTAGGTAACTATGCCTTATTGTAAACACCGCTACTCTTCATTGATTGCTCAGCTGCGTTTCTAATTGAATGATAACTTCTTTTCTTTCAAAACCTGCACCCACCACAGAAAAATTATCATTAGACACTCCAACATCCCTCATGACGGAAATGCACGTCACACAAGCCAGTCTGCAATGTCCGGCAGGTAGTCGTCAATCTCCGTGACTCGTTCGGATGACGTCGTGAGCCCACCCAACCGGCGGCGTCGGCGCATAACAGTATCACAGTGTTCAGTTGGTACAAGTAATTTACACTACCATACAGTTTTATTTTCACCATATTCGTTTCTTCCCGAATTGCTTTTTCCGGATTCCCATGCCTTACAATTTCTCCACGTGTGTTTCAGATCTCAACGGAAGGTTGAGTTGAGAATAATAGTAAATGCATTACGCACTATCGCGGGTTTCATTTTAACCTCGTGCCTACATTATGTCAAAAACTTTTCAAATGGAGCCAAAATGACAGTGTAAAAAAATTATTAAGGCTTATGGACTTTGTTTAGGCACCATATAGGCAAGAGGTTAACATACCTTTGACATATATTCTGTGCTTTGACGACGAATCACATCATCGATATCATGATTGTCATGATTACTGTCGTCCATAAAGTCGTTCCTTTCTCTACATTGGATAGGTTTGTAATTGTTTATCCCTGTTCAAAAGTTACCTATATCAAGTAGACAGTTTCATACTGACACTAGCCAACTACAGTTGCACGGAGCCCTCAGGACCGGTATAACCTGGCCCGGTTTCATTTCACAGAAAGCGTGAGCGGGAACAAAACATTGTGACGGATTTGTTAGGAACAAATTCAATATTTATTACCTTCAAAGAGACTTTATGGCTTTATTGCTTATTTGAGGCTAATTTGAATAATATTATTGCAAGTGTCATGTCACACTTGATAATTATTTGATTTGTAATTTGTAAATGTTATGTTCTCATCGGGATATTCACTATTGTGTTAAATCGTGGCCTTATTGTGTTGATATTAATTGTATGGATTTTGTGGGTTTGACACTATAACTTATACTTCAATCGATTGAGACGAAGCGAAGGCAATTTAATATTATTACATATATAAATTGCTTCCGTATGTTTGTTACAGATTTGGTTGTTTCAGTTTTGTTTTTATTGACAGGTTTATAGCGGGTTGAGGAGCTTACGGCACCAATGGTTAGGTAATAAATATAATTAAATATATTATGTTTAGTATTAGGTGCTTGAAACCGTAACCAAACGTAGGTTTTAGTACATAATAGGAACCGATAAATCAAGGTAATTTTAAGCTACTCTTAACATCTTAAACGTAGTTAATTTCTTAAAATGTATCTAGCAGTAATGTAATATTTTTATTACTCATACATTGCTGCTTGATACATTTTTTATTTGACGCATAAAATAGTTCGTATGGTATTTAATTAACAAGCCTGTAATCAACTCATCATGTGGCTATAGGTATTGCATGCTGAATTTCAATAAAACATGAAAATGTATTTAGTATGGCTATACACTTTACCTGGTACCAACCTAAGTATTATGTTATGCATCACGTTTGTTGAAACATCCACAACACAACACCTCTAGGTTTTCGAAGTATCTTACCGAATCCTATATCGACACCGGATTAGACTATAGATAGTATGGATTCAGAATTAGATTTAGTTCCATGGTCCATATTAGATGTATCTATTAGTGGTTAAAAATGAAAGTTGAAAATCCATAGAAGGCTGGAGGAGACAGGCATAGATTTCTTAGATTCTGGAGTTTATCCGAACTGCACGAACTATAATTATATTTATAACATAAATTTTGACAAATCAGGACATATTGCTTAAAAAAACTAAAGCGTGATCATTTTCACGGAACGCAAAAGAGAAGAGCTAAGCTTTGTCCCAATAAGCGACGACACGTCTCGTGTCTTGTCTTGTGCCGTTGACCCACTACAGGTTTTTGTACGAGTAACGGCACGGCACACTTGATGGTTTATTGATACCGTACCTAATGATTATCAACTATTGATTTCTGAGAGCTAGCATCATCACCACGAAAAACAAAACTTATTCTGATCGTTCCTAATTTCAGTACCTTCATGTGCGTACTTAACTTGCTGCTATGGTGAATAAAGTATACGCCATTAAGACTGGATTATTTTAAAAGGTGTCACAGTTGGTCGTTGCGAAAATCGTATACGTATATGCGCCTAGAGTTCACTGACTCGCGCTATTTCCATATTATCAGTTTTGGGAAATTGGCCATTTCCTCCTCAAATAGGGCGACTGTCGGTTTCGGATTTAATTATGCCGCTGACCGATGAAACCAATAATTTGTGGTAATTTGTAGGCATAATGTAGGAGTTTTGTGGTACAGTTATGGTTATTATTCATTCTGGAACTGGTTACATATAATTTCAGAGATGATTGAGTGATTCTCCTTACCTAACATTCATTACAATTTTATAGTTTGTGTTCTTGTAGGTAGGCACTATATATTTCCGTTAAAACTCGGCTATTTCATACATGACACTGCTATCAGAAAATTAATAAGATTTTTGAACTTACTCATAGTCTTATAGAACATTTCACTAATTATGTGAAATGTAAGATCTATTGCGCGAAGGAAACCTGACCACGCCAGGCAATAGCACCGGTACCTATCTAAGCAAAGCATCTTATTTACTATATTTGTATCATGCAATAATTACCTTTATACCCTTTTGTTACAGTTTATATTTAATTCAACAGCCTCCTTGCATTAAATCGAGAAGGAACGGTCATTAAAAAAGGAGGGTTGAGTAAACGGATTACGGGTTATTTTACATTCCAGTGTTACAACAAGTAGCGATAAAGTACCCTGTGAGAACGAGACGCTCTGAAAACTGCGGTTGGCTGTCCACAGTCGTACGGAGAAATATAATAAAAAGTTTAGCAATGCGGACCTGCTTAGCTAGGTCAT
>JALPQI010015632.1:0-24401 GCA_025490895.1 Thaumatotibia leucotreta | reverse complement strand
TTTCTCTTAGGAGGCCTGGGCCTTAGGAGGATGATTAACCAATTTAAAGCCTTAGCCTTAACCATGCCACTCCTAGAACCATGCCACTACTACAAGTAGTTAGACATTTCTTACAGTTTGACGTATAACATCACTTCGACATAGTTCCAGAGTTTTTGTACTGTACAAAACCAGTTCTAATTACATCACAACGAGTACGCCTTTATACGCCCACTAAGCCTCCACAGCACGTGTCGCTGAAAGTTGAGCCACACTATTAAACCGATGTACAACTAGTTATCTACGTGAACACGTAAACTTCTAATGAATTTTTATGGCCGGGGTTGCTTTTAGGTGCTTTAATACCTGTTTGATTTTAGTTTGATCCTTTTAGTTCAGTGTTTTTGTTAAAATATTAAGGGAATTTATGGGTTAATTTCAAAAACATTGTCTACATAGTGGGCTTTATGAAAACAAAAATAACCGTTTCCATTGTAACTCGCCTGTAGACCCGGGCCAGGGTAGGTTTCTGAGGGTAGGCAGAGCATAGGCGATTTTTTGGTCGCTATGTCCAGGGGTCTCAGTTCTCGCTTTCCATCAGGTGGGCTAAGAGCTCAGGATGCTTCGCCAAGTTGCCGATGGCTAGCGCTTGGTAGCGTATCGTAGTTTTCCCTCTCTGTCACTCTTGCATATTAGTGCGAAAAAGACAGCTAGCTGCCTTTCGTTTACGATTGACGATTAAGCGCTAGTGATTGGCAACTTGCCTAAGCACCCAGTTGTCTACCTTCGTCACATAAAAAATACCACGAACCCTCTAAAGTGTTCGAAACGTCGGGATGTAGTCAAATTTGGTTTATTTACGCGACATAATCTGTTTCTATGGTTTTATAATCAGCATATATATTTCATAGTTTTTATATTTGTCAGCCTCCGTAGCCTAGTTGGTAGTGACCCTGCCTACGAAGCTGGAGGTTCCGGGTTCGAATCCCGGCGAGGGCATTCTTTGTGTATTTATTTATCACAAATGTTTGTTCCTTGGTCATGGCTGTCTATGTATTTAAGTATTTATATGTATCTATCTATTATATATATATCGTCGCCTGGTACCCACATCACAAGCCTTAATTGAGCTTACCGTGGGACTAGGTCGATTTGTGTAAGATGTCCCAAGATATTTATTTATTTTATTTATTTATTTATAATATATTTATTGCTCTTAAAGTAGAATTCCGACCGGATTAATTCGATCGGACATCGACAGATGCCGTAGCACCTCAAGTTATTTCCAGACAATTTGTCCTAATTTTCTTTACTTTCCTATTTTTATTCCAAGTGCAACAATTTCCACATTTAATATCAATCTAAGCGAGCCACGTTGCAATAGCATATAATTGAATACGTGACTCGGCTTTCGACGAGAGGAATCGTTTGAAATTCAAGCTTAGCTGTATTAAAATAGATCTCAATTGAAATGGCCCGTCGTTAAAGTCTGTTTAAATAGACTGCGGTGGTAAAGTTTTATTAGATTAACGCCATTCGGAATTTGTTTTATTGAAGCTGTGAATTTGTATTTATAACTTGAAACCGATACGCAGTAAGAATTTTTTGCGGACAATAAAGAGTTAAATGCGAAAGCAGAGCTCGAGTCAATGACACTGTTACTCTCCATCCGACACATTGTAGGTTGGTTCTAAAACTTACTTTTGTGTTTTTCCAGGGATGGTGTAACGGAAAGTTTGACGGAGGCGCGCCGAAGCGAAGCAGTCTGTGCTGGTATTCTGGTACTTGTGTGTGTGGTGTCACCCATCATCATAGCGCTCGTCAGGACCGCTGTCAACACTATTCAGGTTACATTTTTCGCAAACAACTTCAGGGTGCTTAGACAAGTTGCCAATCGCTAACGCTTAATCGGCGTCAGCTTACTGTCTTTGTCGCACTAATACGAAAGAGTGACAGAGAGGGAAAACCACGATACGCTAATAAGCGTTAGCGATTGGCAACTTGGCTAAGAATCCAGTAGTCTTAGCACATGATTGGTGCGTCATACTTAAACTTGCCGTCTTTTACCAACTCTACAGGGTGATTACGGGGTTGCGATCCCAACTGAGAAAAACGTTTTAAGATAGTCTTTCTGCACGGCAAGCACATCATGGGCGCGGGACGACAAAAACTGCGACATAGAGTTTTCTCGACCTATGTCACGAATTGGTAGCACAACATGTGCGCGAGATAACGCTGACCCGCGATGATCTATCAAAGCGACATAATTATTTCGCTTGAAAGTCCCACGCGAGATATCCTCAAAATTCGTAGCACAAGTGTACCTTGAGCGATAAAATACATTGCGTTTTAATGTCAAAATGCGACAAATTGTCTTCGAGGTGTGAAGGTGGCGAGAAAGTCGAGAAACACATAAAGTTCGTTACGGATTGCAAATTTAGGCTTTCAGTCGAATTATTATTGTAGCTATGAGCTATGTACTGGTAGTTATGAATAATCTGTTTTAGTACATGCGTTATAAGGCATTATTTAATGTTTTAATATTAACAAACTTCGTTTCATTACCGACCCTACAGTCGATACCGTAAGGTCTGAAGACCCATGGAGGTTCAGTAGAGAATCAAATGCTAGTAATATTTTAAAAAGTAACGGTTGTAAAGAAGAAGTATTCACGAACCTACCAATGCTAATAGCTATTGAATAGAAATATCTAAGGCCAAGATGCATAATATTATTAATTGTAATAGCGATGTTCTGTGTAGTATATCGTACAATTACGCAGCTATATTTTACAAGTACAATAATTATAATTAATAAAAGCGGCATTTGTACACATAATCTATATAGGAAAAGGTAGATCAGCCTCTATTAGTTCACGGCTGCATGGGCAATGTCCTTTCCTTAGCCTATGCGCATAGCCGCATTAGGAGGTTAATATATACCCATAATCGGGAGTAGTGTGTCCACTATGATGATGCTGCTGCCCATCATAGTGGACACACTACTCACACTACTACCCATTGATAAATAAATAGTCAATGACACTTCAATCCTTTAACCGACTCTTGCGACACCAACGGGAAGAGTTGGGGTGGTGACAAATGTAATCTTACTACCGTCTCCACACTGCTAATAACTAGTATTTTAAACAAATGAAAATATATATAATAAATAATCCAGTATGTATTTATTACAAAAAATGAATTATTATAATAAAAATTATTATAATAGCATGTATTAAATACTCAATGTAACAAATATTTGTATCGTAAAGAACAGTTGAGCCAAACAAGTTTACAATCACAAATATATTAATAATTTAATTAGGTAATAAACGCCTGTAATTTCTGCTCTATTGTAGACGATCGTCTGAATTGAATGGACACTTTAATACTTTGCCGCGGAAGTTCGCGTCCACGGCGTTATATTTCTTCCACTATGCGAAATGTGATTTACTAACATAAATTTTAACAACATGAAACCTCATAAATATAGTGAAAAAATATCATACACCCGTGGGCTCTAACTTCAACGATATGCTTTAAAACCACCCAACCAAACGCAGGCTGCGCCACGAGCTCGGACGCCAAGCGTAGGTACTCTTGTTGTTCACGACGAGCTGCAGAGCGCGACCCGGCAGCCGCTTTTATGGCTGTTGTGGAATCCGATTTGCTGATTGATTCTTCAGTTTGCGCCATATCTTTAAACAGTATGAATAATTGATAAATACCATGCTTTATTGACAGCTCCGCAAAAATAACCTGCAGATCAAATAAATAATCGTAGTATGATTTTTACTAGGTATACATAATACTATCAGACGCGATGTATGTAACTTAAGGTGTTGCTTTTCTTGACCATACTTGACCTTAATAATTAAGTTGGTATATGTAGGATATCCGATATATCAACTACTTTTAGGTCATAGGTATATTGTTTTGGAACTTGGAGGATGGATTAAGGAGGCGGGTATCGGGTACGAAAACGAAACCCTCATATTTCCATCATAAATTTAAATGATTTGCACAAGCTTTAATCGAAATACCTGCTGGTAATTCGAAGACCCGATATATTTATTTTTTGGAATTTGACCCAATATAGGTACTTCATCTTTTCCGGATCCACATTCTCCCTCTGGAAACTATGTGTTTAGTTCAACGACATCTTGCTTTGTATTATTATTGGGCTCCGATTACTGAAATATAATTCATAACATAAATTTTTATTAAAGAACTATGAACATGAATATCAAAAAATATGCGGTTTAAATGTAAATAATCGTAAATCGTAACTAACATCCAGAGTACCTAAGTAACGTATAAAGAGTATAAAAGGTTATAATTAACTTAAATTTTACGTTCATGAGTCATTTAAAATATCGCCACCAAACACAATCTACAAATGTCATGTGACAGATTATTATTATGACACTTTGACATTTAAAAATAATTTTACATTTATTATTCCCGACATGAAAAACCCTGTATTAACAACTACGTTTTAACAAAATTGGACTTTGATTACATGTAATAAAGTTTTTTTTTTTTTTTTTTAATATATTTATTTTTAAAACTACAATATTTATGTACATAGATTAAATCTAACTAATCTACTTAACCTAACCTATATCTAAGATTGGCCCTTGTGGCATTGTACCGAGGATGCTGGCGGCATTTCCTCGCTGTATCGCAATACTGATGCGATGTGCGAGGAAGTCGCCAGCTCTTCGGTCTCTAGTTACATCAACCAGACGTTTCGCGATCTCAGCAAACAATTTGCGTGCGCTGGGGCCCCAAGAACCTAAAGTTTCTACGCCAAACGGTACAAAATCGTACTCTTTGCCGAGGCCCTTATATTTATTACGTTTTAAAAATTCTGCATTTTCAGCCGCAGCGGCTGCCTTAAACGTAGTTCGTTGAAGATGGGACGGTGCCAGGGTATCTACGCAAGTAGCATCCCATACCAACATCCGTCCCAAGCTCCAAGGAACCAAAGACACACCATCAGGTCTCTTACCATCATCCCTAATAATACCAGTAGGCTCAAGAAGAGCAGGTACGTTGATCGTGGCAAGAGACCTGCGGATTATGTCGTTTGACATTTTCATATTAAAATGTCCTATCTCTTTAATCTTTATACTACGTGAATGAGACAAAGTTATCGTGACTAGAGATGTTTCATTTTTAAAGCTTACTGTTCACTCATCATTAAACATTATTTATACCGATTCAGTGTTGCTAGGAAAGAAAAGTTAGTCGCACACATTAAATGGCAACACTTGTTATGTCACCCGCGGGATGACTCTTTCGCATGGAACCATAAAGTTAGAATCCGCGCTAGCGCTTAATAGAGAAAGGAAGCGTGTGAAAGGGAAGCCACCAGTTATATGAGTATTACACGAGTGCGAAAAAGATAGACAACAATCCCAAAAGCATAACCACTTTCGAAGTGACATATCAGCCGTATCAGCCTGGTGGACGGAGATTTATATTTTAAAAGTGATTTTATATTAAAACTTATAAGAAGGAATTTATACAGATCATGAAATCAATATGGTGTCGTGTTGTGTAAATGATTGCCTTGTTGCCCACTACAGAAATAACGACAAACACTCGTTTCACAGGTAAATATGATGTGCCGGTTGATTGTTTTCAAACGATATTTTGTCTATTTAGTAGCATTAATTGTGTGAATTATCAAATTGTAGCATTAATTGTTAGTTGTTCTATCACTGTGAGCTAATAATTTATCACAATAATTAATATTAAAGGATATTTTGTGTAAAAATATAAATTGTTACGCTACGCTAGAGCTCGACTAAATGTTGAACTACCAATATCGATATTTGTTCGATAAACGTACCCAATCAGTCTATTTCTTACAATGCTGTCATGATACTAGATTTTGAAAACAAATGTGTATTTAAATAACTTAAAGGACCTTATTATGTTTTGTGTTATTCTAGTGTGTGTTTTTCCGTTAAATTTAAGTGAAGTTATTTAGTTTAAATATAATTAATTTCTCTTAGAAACTAGAAACTTAGAAACTTAATTCTGACTGTTATTGAATTAATAAGAATAGTACATTACTGCAGAAGCCGGGATACGAGGGTTTTCAGGCCGAATACGTATTTATGTATCAGTAGGTACAGTCGAGTTCATAAATATATGAGCAAATCCAAGGCTTCAAAAATAAATGAGCATAGAAAAGTACATATGCAATATGCATCTAAACAGATTCACCAATCAAAAATATGTGTAAATATTACCTGTCATAACTAATCTGAACATGTGTCTCATTAATGTGTAATCAACTGAAACACAAAACTTTTTCTTTATATTTTGACAGTCATAGAAAAGAGTAACAAACTATACTTTTCTCTCTTTAACTTTACGTATGACGTCATAGAAGTGTCATGAGTATTTACTTGTGGCTTTTTGAGTCCGGTGACAGGTCGACACTTTCCTAAATTCGCTACTATAGTTAATTTGCTACTTTTCTGTTTTTCCCATGTAACCTGTCCAATTTAACGGAAATAAAAAACACCGTGTATGCAAGAATAGTTGCTCTTATAAAGTTTAATGGTTATTTGTTATATGAGGGTACACATAAATTAGTTTTTTACCTGCGAGTGGCAACATGATCGAGAGAAGGTTATTGGACGAGCGAAGTGAGTTGTTCTAAAATTGAATCCCGAACGTGGCGACTGTTTCAACCAGGAAACTCTCGCCACGTTCTCTGCTTCTGGTTAACTTTGGGCGGAACTTCCATTTTATATTAAATTTTTAAAACAGAACTTACATCGGATGTAGAGTCTAGAGCGACGTTTTAGGCATATCAATAGTAACAAAAATCTTACCCATCCAGATTCCCAAACAACCCTGACTTACGTCGCAAATGGTTGAGGGCCATTAATAGAGAAACTTGGACTCCCTACAAAACGTCAGTTATTTGTAGCAAACATTTTGATCAAAAATGTTTTCGAGGATCTGTAAGAAAATGCCTCAACAGTAACGCAATTCCCACTTTGTTTGTCCCTGTAAGTCATGACATGGTAATGGTATTATGTAGGTATATAGGTAAGTCTTCGCACACATTTAAAGAAAACAATTATTTTCAGAGGGCAATAATTTGTTCAGTTCCAACATAAAAATTATATTGAAAAATTAATAATGAATTGGTGACTTTTAATACTTACAACAATTTTGTAATGTGTGGCTATCCATCAAAAAAGGATCTATATGGCAGTCCTTATCCATGGATGATGATCCAGATTGTGTGAGTATTGTGTACCTATGACTTGTATCACTAACGGAGCCATTGCTTGTACCTTTCGTTGGCTCATCATGGCCCAGCATAAAGAATAAGGGACGCAGCTATGCATCAAAGGGAGATTGCGAAAGTGCCATCTCGTTCTGTTTTATTTGTATAGCTGCGTTTCGTATATTAGCCCATGTTGGGCCAACGTGGAGAGCAAGTAACTATATTAATTTATTTCCTCGCAAATGTGATGAAAAACATTGTATGTAGGTATAGGTGGACCAGAATCTCATGGCAAATGGGGAAATAAAAATTTGTAGAGGGTAATGCTAGGGAATTTGGACGGAACAGCGGCCCTACCGCGAAAACGAAATTCGTAAATTTCGAGGATTTGTCTCTCTGACTCTATGACGCCTTCGTTCGAGTGACAGAGAAACTCCTCGAAATACCTTACCTTACGCCAGAGGCTCGCTGAGAACGCTGAAAGTTCACACACGTTCGCAATTTCTTATTCAATACCCTTAATTCACATTATACTATTATTGTGTTCGTTGTTGTCAGCTGTTCAAAATTTAACTTTTCGTATGCTTAGTACTTACAGCAGATCTGCTCCAGTACAATTGACTTTATGAACTAGCCGTCAAAGTTAAAACTTGTTTGAATTGCTTGACGCTAACGCATACTAAAGGTTAAACCTCATAGCAAAATAACTGAGATAATGAATATCTATGATAGGTACATGTTGTCGATAAAACAGTCGGACATCGATAGATAATTGGTCTGTTGTAACAGGCAACCCTATTCTTGACCACACATAGACAAATTTACGCACACACTGGCGTTTTGTTTTTGGTTATGCTTTTAATGTTGTCAATCGTTCTTTGTCATTTTAGTTCTGTGCATGGAACTAATTTCTCGAGCTGTTAACTTGTGCTACCAAAATCGAGAAAATGACGGCTAGAAATATAAATTTGACAGCCGCGACATGGGTTTGTCGCAGCGCGAGCTATCTCGCGCTCAATGATGTGCTTACCGGGCTGAACAAGGTTTACCATGGGGCCTAATATGAACAAACGTACTTTTTACGACTAGTAAAGTTCGAGTTTATTAATATGTATACATTTCTACGTATTGCTTACGGTTATTTATGTTTATACCTAGATATTATCTAGATATTATACATATTATCTATGTATAAACATAACAGGGTTCTAGCACAATCGAGGTATTACAAAAGTGAAACATCGATACGTAGCGATTGTCGATGTGTATCCTATTCTCATAAAGATGATAAAATCGTAAAATCGGGTAACCAAGAAATGCAGAATCTGCCTAGGCAGTTTTTTATGTTAAAATTATTTCCTCTGCCGTACTTTAGGTAATGGTTACTGAATACACGATGTAGGATACATTATGTGTCGTTTTGAATATTATTTGCATTCTTGTAACTTACCTATAAGATAAGACAATTTTCAATTTGTTTATCTATTACTTTAAAACTTACCGATAATAATGTCAATGTTTAATTTTGTCAATCTCTCACACCTGCTAGAAAAATATCTAGGTATATTTATGTTGCAGGTATACGCCACGAACCTGGCCGAAAAAGCACGTGAGTTGGAATACGAGAAAGAGTTGAGTGACTCTCTTCTCTACGAGATGTTGCCAGCCACTGTCGCTAAACAGCTGAAGCAAACGCAACAGGTGATCACTTTTTAGGGTTCCGTAGCCAAAATGGCAAAAACGGAACCCTTATAGTTTCACCCTGTCCGTAGCATAGCTAAGTGACCGTTAATACTAGAAATCTGCAATTTGGTACAGATGTACATATTAATCATGCCAACAAAGTGGTACAATAAAAACTAGAAAACAATTTTTTTTTTCGGGTACCTCCACAACTGGTGAAGTGGGGATGATTGTTTTTATTTGCTGTAATCCTATAGTGTGGGGTATCATTGAATAGGTCTTTTGAAAAAAACAAGGGTCTTAATAGAAAGTTTTATTCTAAAGTCAATATTTTCGGAGATAATCGCTCTGAAGAAAAAAAAAATTGTGTCCCCCCTCTAAATTTTGATCCGTAGGTCCCAAAAATAAAAAAAAAATCATGAATAGTGAGCTTATAGATATCTTTAAAACATAACTATTTCGAACATAATCGGCTTAGCCGTTTTTGAATAACTACGGAACCCTACACTGAGCATGGCCCGACATGCTCTTGGCCGGTTTTTTTTTAGAATTATAACTAACGTGAGACTCAAACATATTTAAATATTGTTCAAATGGTACGGTTTGATCGCGGGTACTCCATGATGAGGATCCTCTAAATGGATCGAAACATGTCGAGCAATTGACTAAAATTACGTGAGTAACCCGTTTGATCAATATTTAAATAGATCATTTAATCATTGTAGAATAAAACATGTCTTATGAGTTACCCCAACTCTCCCCGTGGGTGTCGTAAGAGTCGATTAAGGGATCGAAGTATCACCGACCAGTTGTTTATTAGAAGATTGGCTGCAGCATCATCACTACTGCGATCGCCAATACGTCACTTTCATCGACAAATAATCCATATTTATCATATTTTCGCGAAGGTAATCAATTCCCTGTTTGACAGGTAAATTTAAGAAATTATAATTTATTTCGCAAAGCTCGCTAAAACCAGTGACAATTAATTTTTTTTGCCCTCACGCGACACTCCAGCACCTGTATTAATTTAGCAAATTCTCTCGCAAGAGTCCTAATTGTGTGGTGGGTTAAAAAACAATATGTACACTATATCGACTGTACTTAGTTTGATGCCAGGCTGATTTGTGACATTGATCCCAATTTTATTTACAGGTCCCCGCGGAATATTTTGCATCCGTGACCGTATATTTTAGCGACATAGTGGGTTTCACTGCTATTGCTGCAGTATCCACTCCCTACCAGGTAAGACAATAATTTGTCAACGACAGTTTAGAGCATAAATATTTAAGCTGCGTCTCCATTGAGGCGGAGAGGAGCGGAGATGTGCAAAATTGGCCAATGACACCGCATCACAGTGTTTCGAATTTTGAATTTGAAGAATGTAATTGGTCAATTTTGTACATCTCCGCTTCCGCCTCAATGGAGTCGCATCCTTATACTCTTCATCACCGTATATACGTACAATATGTAAAAATGTACTCGTAAATAACAATAGTTCGATAACATGCCTGTATGTCTGTGTCAGTAGCCTGTATTATGTTCAATGGCGGCTGTTTTGTGTGTTACAAACACACAAATAGTCACCATCAGATGAAGGGTCCACGGAAAGAACATAGTCTAGTCAATCCAAATTACAGAAGGAAAAACCACCTTACTTTTAACAGAATAAGGTGTGAATTAGCCCTGATTTTTTAAAGCACAGGACATATTTTTTCGTGGACCCTTCAAATATGGATATTGTATATGGATATGGATAATGTGATATTCAGCAGGTCTGTTTAGTTATGTTAACCGCTCTAATATGACAATGATGAATGAAACTGAACAAATGCAATAGGGATGATGAGATGACTGTAGTTAAAATAAATTGTTTAACATTATGCACGACATAAAACACGAAGGAATTATTACTAAGATGTACGAGTAGATTGCAGTAATTTTTGTACAGAATTTCTATTTAATAAATTGAAAAAAACTTAAAAGAGGTCATTTGGCAGTACTAAAACGTGACGTCACTTTTGAGTAGGTACCTATTTCATATACAATTCCATAGTGGTGATTGTTTTGACAGTTCGAAAAAAAAATGCTGATTTGACTTGCCAGTCATCATGCCTATTCCATGCTCTATATGTGAGTGAGTTTAGTGAAGCGTCCCACTTTGTCGTTTGCCATAAAGCCGCTTTGTCAGTTTATTCATATGAAGATACAAGAAAATCTCGTCTTTATGGTAACAAGCGACAAAGTGGGACGCTTTACTAAAAACTAACACATATAATTTATCTACCTATACCTATCCAATTCAATATAAGCTTCGCGAGTCTTCTGTTTCCGGTCCATAATATTGCATTGTGCATTGATTCTCAGTAATCATTTTCCGTGTATAAATTTCATATATCATCCTGCCAACGACTTATTTGATATTCAGTTCGAATAGCAAACAGATTCATAAGTTAAGCCGATGATATCACTTAAAATTTTATGACTAATCAGAGTATTTCTAGTATTATATAGTCTTGTGTGCTGTTACGCTCATGTACTTAACACTTTCACTACGGCAATTAGTTAACATCGCAATTAACCATACTTGCATCGGGTCGAACAGATCCGATGCCGTAACGAAGGTGTAGAAAATTTTTAACGTTACATAAACTTAATTTTCCATATAAGGTTATACGAATAGAAAGCTCAAAGCTTATACTTGCCTTTTGGACATGTTCAAACGGTTTTAGAAATGGCCATCAATTGTTACCAATCGGCGACAATTGGTTGGCAAGTAAATATTTCATCATCATAATTATCAGCCGAGAGACATCCACAGCTGAACAAAGGCCTCCCTCAAAGATTGCCACAATAATCGGTCCTGCGCCACCCGCACCCAGCGGACTCCTGCAACCTTTATCATCATATTTGGCAGGATGTAATTAGGGGAAAGGGCAGGATAACAAAAAAAAATATTCATAATTTTCAGGAAACTCGTAATAACAATAGGTCGTTAAAAAGTTCTGATGTAGCTACGTATTATTTATAAATTTCTAGTCATGTTTGACTTTTAATCGCCTATTTGAGGAGTGTATTTTCAAAAGGGCTTATTTCCACTCTGTCACCAAGGGTTATTTTTTCTATCTTTTCATAAAAGAAGTAATCTCTATCGACAAAGTGGAAATTAGCCCTTTTGAAAAGACTCACCTCGTTTAATTTTAGTGGCGTATTTTGTTTAGGAAAAAGTTTTGGAAAAAATATTTATCATGAAAATATCTTTGGTCGGTCGTCCAATCAGGTCGATTCTAATCTCTATAGAAAATTTATGTTTTTTTTGGCTAATACTTTTCTCCTTTTTTTATAATTAGAATACGACACTGAGTGGGTCCTAAAAAGGCTTATTACTTTAAATTTTTGTAACACTCTGTACAGTCGCCATCAGGGTCGCGTTTTATAAAGTTACATTACATAGGTATTACAATTTCGCTGTTTGCCTCTCTAACGCACGCACATATTGGCTAGAAAGAGAGGCAAATAGCAAAATTGTAGATTGTAACTTTATAAAACGCGACCCAGATATATCATAGCGTCCGGAGCGATCCAAAATATCTGAACACGCCTTTATTGTCATAACGATAGAGGCATGTTTTTAGTATTTTACGTGACTGGTTCATAATGAGAGGCATTAATACACGAGTGTTGTTTTACGAAACGAGCCGAAGGCGAGTTTCATAATAGGATAACACGATCGAGTGTTTTAATGCCTAATTATGAACAGTTGCATACATAACTTTATCTACATGCATATAATACTCGTAAGTTTTCTACAATATGTTTATTTTTGTGGCAGCAAATTATTGGTCACGGTTGTAACGGCGTCCCGGATTTCTGGTGGTGTTTCACACATTTCAACATTACTGTCTTCGTCGTCATAACTCATTTTTCAGTGTAAATATTTCACAACGAACTCGATAATATTTAACTTTCAAGTCAACAGTCCAAAAAAGTTGGATGTTTGAAACAATTGAAACAAAATAAATGACTGACATTAGTTTTTTTAAATTCATAGACAAGGTAAGGTCTTGAATAGATATCGATTCTCAAATCGATTCTCAATATTCGAGATTTAGAAGAATGTATGGAATATGAATTTTAATGTGAATGAAATTACAAATCGATTAATTCGATAATCTAAATTAAAGTGTGATTTCTCTTTTTAACAGAATGTTCGAAATTTAATAGTGATTAAGATATCGGTTGCCGATATCGTAAAGTAAAAATTATGATACACCCACAGATACAGATTTCTTAAAGTAGGCTATTTGCTTAGCGCTGCTAAACATATTGTAGACAACTTATGATATGGATGTAGATAAAGATATATTTGAGCGTTCCAGACGCTACGATATTATATCTGATGGCGAACTGCACCTATTTGGTTAATCTGAAATGCTTCCCCTAAGTTTATGTATAACATTTTCTTTGCAGGTTATCAGCTTTCTCAACTCAGTCTACAAACTGTTCGATGATCGCATAGAATGCTACGATGTCTACAAAATTGAAACTATTGGGGACTCCTATATGGTAGCATCTGGGCTACCTGTCAGAAACGGTAAACTATGTAATAACATGGATCAATCAATTAAAAACATATACTTACATACAGTGACTCTAAAAATATCCTTTAGTACCGTTTGGGAGCCAAAGTTTCGTAACGAGCTTCGAAATGGGAACAAAATCCCAATAGGTAACTGGCTTTAAATCGGGACTTATTATTACCGATTTGTAACCAGGTTTGTACCAAATCCAGCTACGAGATGGGAAAGTTAGTCCCAATTCATAGCTGGCTAACTAGCGGGAAACCATATATCTCATTTGGCAGCCAGCTACCAAACGGTACTAAAGGAAAAATATTGATATTCTCGATGCCAGTGAGCAACATCCGTTACACGTTATACCTCTTAAGTCATTCATTAGTTTCATTACGCCATCCATCTTTAAAAAAACTTACAACTTTGTGTGCTTGGTTTCTTGAAGAACTAAACCTTCTTATAACGACGTCAAGCGCAGATCCTGGGGGCGGGGCAATAGAGGCACTTGCCTCCCTCTTGACACTGGACTTAGGTTTACCTAATTGATGTTTTAAGTATAAAATACTATCATATCATAGGGCAGTGCCCCCCCCCCCCCCCGAAGTCCTGGATCCGTGCCTGAAGGACCTAACATAATCCTTCCAGAAGATCGTTGTATTTTGTAGTTTGTCACTAAGCAGAATTCGGACAAATGGGCGTCACTGTTGGCAATAACATGGACATGACTCCAAAATTTATTAAATGATTCGTTATCGTCATCAGCCTCTCTCAGTGCACTGCTGAACGTAGACCTCTCCTATTAACTAAGTATGTTTATCGACGCATTAAGAGGTAAATGCCAATAAACGATCGCAGTTGGCGATCGCAGTAGTGTGTCCACTATGATAATGCTGCTGCCGATCATCAATCTTCTATGAAGGAATATTCATTGACACTTCAATCCCTTATTCGATTCTTACGCCACCCACGGGAAGATTTGGGTTGGTGACAAATTTATTCTTACTGCCGTTACCATGCCGCTTAAATAATAAATCTATCGAATAATTTCTTTAAATTTAATTATGAAGCCTGTTCAATAACTATTTATAGAGATTGTCATAGTTTCCGTTATAAAATAATTATGTTATATTCAAAAAACAATTAATTGATTAATAACTTAATCAACTTTGGAGTCATTTCATGTCCATATTATTGCGAACAATGACGCTCAACTTCCAGTCTCTGCTAATAAGCATTATATTGCAGGAAACAAGCACGCGACGGAGATAGCAAGCATGGCGCTAGAACTGCTAGCTGCTACAGCACACTGCCGTCTCCCGCACCGACCTGATCAGGTACTCGTACTCATGAGTAACTATGATATGCATTTATTTTCTTACCTAACTAACTTGTGGTATATAAAGATACTATGGTGTTTTCTCTGGGAGGAATGGTCGTAAAATTAAAAAGAAATACTGTAGACCAGGGACCGGAACCGGTATTTTAACCGAAGAACGAAAAAGAACGAAAGAAGAACCATTCTTTTTGTATGGAAAAAATAACGGTTCTGGTCCCTGTTGTAGACAAATTCTGATACCGTCAAACCACGCAATTGTGGTTCAATACTGCAACTAGGGTCCACAATATCAACTTCTAAATAAGCATCAGTCCTAATATTGTCTTTTCTTTGTTCAAGTTTTTTTTATTATTAATGAGGAGTTTTTGCATTACACCTAAAGGATTATTGTATTAAGTTATGGACTATTTTCTTCAGTTACCGCGAGGATTACGCATGAAATAAAACTATGAAAACGGATAAACTCGCGTATATTAATTAGCTTTAACTTCATTTATTGATATTACAGGGTTCGTGGTCTGCGGGCGACACTAACCCTGTAAAGTGTTCGAAACGTCAGAATAAAGTTAAAGTTAATTAATATAGGTACGCGAGTTCATCCGTTTTCATCGTTTTATTTTATTGACTATTGTTGGGAGAGCGTTTGGACTATAGTTAGATGGTTTTACGGTACGCCTATCCTCATTAAAGACGAGGTTATGCTGGAATCCATGACGTCTATAATTGCTTTCTTTTCCATACAGACGTTATGTATGAGGAGCGGGATCCACACAGGGCCGTGCGTTGCAGGAATAGTAGGGAGCAAGATGCCACGCTACTGCCTTTTTGGAGACACCATCAATACGGCTAGCCGTATGGAAAGTACTAGTGAACGTAAGTATTACTCGTAGGTAACCTTTGGAGTTCTATGGACCTCTTCGTTATAGAAAAAATCTTGCATATCACAGCGTTATACGAAAATGATATGTTTTACAAATATATGAACTTCTGGGACCATGGAATTGCATAAGTAACGCAATTTTGATATCAACTGGAAATTTTCTGTTGTCTGTTATATTTACGGAATTATCGCCTGGCCACATTTAACGATTACACTGGGTACTTTAGGAATTACAAGTGCTCAAACATGCACTGGATGGATGGAAGGCGGCCATTTCACTAGTCAGTACACTGCTGACATTCATTTGTTTATGGATTTTGCATCGGGAACGCTAAATGCAGCTGTTTTGGTGTATGTTTGAGCACTTGTAATTCCTAAAGTACTTAAGGTATAACTGTAATTATGGTGTTATTTTTTAGCTTATATACTGTACTAATAAATAACAACACTCAAAACCTATCTTAACGACCTAGTTTTCATGCAAAATTAAATTAATTGAAAAATTAAGGTGAATTTTTTACTATTATTCATTTAAAAAATAAATTTTTTGTTGTTCAAATAGTTGAGTCAAATGTTTAGCTTAATTAGTTTGCTTATCTAATGAGATCTCTAATGAGTTTTTTTTGCAGGGATAGGACCAATAACAAACGTATAATTCCAGAAATATCACGTGCGTCCGTATTCGTCTGTTTGAAATTTTAAAATGGCCGCTATTTAATTATCGTTGGCACAAAAAAAAAATTGTATGGTAATTTATCGATGAAATTGATTGTAGTTTAAGCCCTTAAAAGCTCCGACACCGCTAACCAAACACCCTGTATACATACGCGCATGAGATTTCTGTCGACATTATTTTGTATTATTATCATCTGAATGCTAGGTAATACTTTAAGTGACACTACTACAAATGCTATTCCTAGATCTCGGTCATTCACATTTTGTTTAAAATAGTATTCTTTTGAAAGATACAATGTTTTTCCAAAGTAGTGACGGATTGCTCACAGCTCGTGCTTTTTATGATAAAATCAAAAAAACAAATAGGTAGCTTAGAAAAATTAACTTTAACTTTATTACATAACATTTTGACTTTATATATACCTATAGTGTCAAAGTTAAAATAAGGTTGAAGTAAGTGACGTTACCAAGCCTCAGGAGGCTAATATAGGAAATCTATAAGTAATCATCCATTGGTTGCCTTTGCGTCGACTCAATTCGTTTGAAGGGCGCTATCTGTCGAAGTCTGATCGGCTTTAGCCGGTCAATCAAATTCACCCAAGCTGTTATGTCATTAATGTCGTTATTATAAGCGTGACATATACCTATTGACGTCCAATATGGCCACCGCAGTGTCGGTTGCGTCATCCTCACCAAATGTGAGACGATAGATTCAATTACAGCTTTTAACTTTTAAGACATTGACTTAATGCTTTTTCCAACCGGCTTATGCCGATCACCCGTCGAAATATATTATTCGGCATTGTTTTTAATTTTTCAGCAATGAAGATTCAAATATCAGACGACGTAAAGAGAGCTCTGGATCGGAACGGCAGGTTCATCACCAAGCCACGAGGAGTCGTTGATGTTAAGGTATCGCTTTATTCGTCTTTGATTAATGTATTTAATGTACAAGCTCTTAAGTTACCAGTTAAAATTATCTTTACGTTACGATTTTCGAGCACTCGTTAACACCATAAATTGTTTTAAAATGATTGGGGTGAGATTTTTACCTTTGTCCTCATAAGTAATACCTACTCTAATAAATTTAAAGGAAATCGAGCACTCAAAAGTCGCTCCAAAAAACAAGCCACGGAATAAAAAAAACATGATATAAACTGTTTTTTTCTGTTCTGTGCGTATAGCAACCAAAACTTCTAAAGATAACCAATCTAGCGGAATATTGGCATTCCTTAAACTGGGATTGTCTTAATAAGAAAGAGATTTTTTACTGTACGTATATGCATTTTTTTTCCTGCTAGAGATTTATTGATTCCAAATTCGGATGCCGCTGGTGACCAAAAGTGAAAGGCTAGTCAATATTCGGCTCAAAAATAAATGTTCGGATTTTAAGTAATTTAAGACGATTATTTAAAAGATTTCGCATTTATTTGCAGGGCAAAGGCGAGATGCTTACTCACTGGCTGGAAGGTCGATCAGGCCCATCGCCGGTCCGTCTTTCGACAGGGCTGGACTGCAGTGCCCCAAGCTTCCTAGCCCGCATCCACTCTCAACGAGGACGAACTGAGACACGTCACCGCGCGGACACTAAGTCGCACTAACCTGTCTGTAGACCATACCTTATCTTCATGTAAGAGCTAAGCTCTTATCTGTGGAGCATTGTCCATGTCTGTCTATCTGCCTTCTCCGTGACAGCTTGATACGACTAGAGGTTCAATTGCGTGCTGATAACTTACTGGCTGGAAAGTCGAGCAGGCCCATCGCCCGCCGGTCTGTCTTTCGACAGGGCTGAACTGTAGTGCCCCAAGCTTTCTAGCCCGCATCCATTCTCAACGAGGACGAACTGGAAGTCACCGCGCGGACACTAAACCACACTAAACGTGTATTCCATTATACTATCTTCATCATAAGAGCCTAGGCTCTTATTTGTGGAGCATTGTCCATCTATGTGTATCTGCCTTCTACGTGACAGCCTGATACGATACGATGTTCAATCATGAAATGCTATCTGCGGCCATATATAACATGGACGTCTAACGCCAGCTCAAAAATGCCCCCAAAAACGATTGTTCAATTGTGCCAAGAGGGACTGGACATAGCGCATTTCTTAACACCGCGCATATTTCGACGCAACATCTTTGACAAATGTTTATAGAATATAGCCAATCAAAACTTTGATGGACCAATCACAACTATTTTTAAATGGCGGTTTCAGTTTTTATAGATTGATTTTGAAATTCTTTGCCGTGATGCATTGAAGAGGAGGTGACACTAAACTTGTCAACTAAAATTCAGGACCGTTTTTGATAGGCAATTTAGTATGGCGTGCGGCTTCCATGTTTTATTTGTTCGTAGGATGCTATTTAGTTGATGGAAGCTCGATCAGGCCCATATCCCGTGGTAATCATTCTTAGAATGCATTTACAACAAGGGGAGACAAAGAAGCAGTTAATCTTTCTGGCCATATGCAATCTACACTCCCTGATATGAAACATATTACGAATTTTGTCAGACAAAAACTATGGACGCTTTATATTAAGTATTTTATAAAATACTTTACTAATATCCGAAAACAATATTTGTAAACAAATAACATCGCTGTTATAAATTTTTTGTATTTGAAACTTGTCCTTCCTGGAGAAAAGATAAGAAGGAGTGGATGAATTCTGAATGGAATTGTACACCAATGAAAAATTGTAAACAAATCCTTTGCCCGACAACGCCTATTATGTTATACAGAGTGAGCGTAACAAAAAACATGGCTATCCGCACATATAGGTACAGTAGGTATCGTATTTTATTACGAAAAACAAGAATAAAAAATCGCGTAAACTATTTTTTGAGAAGCGCTTATCTGACTGACTCCATAAGAAACATATTTATTTCTTTTAGTAAGTTTTATTTTGTCCTACTTCTTCCCGATACTAGATGGGACTTTTAAATGAGTAACACATTTTTTGTTACATACTTAAATTGTAATATATGATATTAGGTATAATTATACCATTTACAAAAATGTTAAACTTTTTTAGTATGGATGTCGTTACCATTAGGGTGCTGTGGGAGCTCGGCCAATGAGACCGCATCACAGTGTTTCGAATTTAGAATTTGAAGAATGTAATTGGTCAATTTTGCACATCTCCGCTCCTCTCCGCGTCAGTGGAGCTGCACCCTAATACAGATGTAATGCAAAATCTTTTTACTTCGTGTTCGTGTTTTCACGGAAACGTCCGAATTAACCTGTCTGTCTCAATTGCCTTTAGTGCATTGAATATTGAAGTTGACTGTGACAGTAATATGAATTCGGAAGTTTCCGTAAAAGGTCGAAGGAATAGATTTTGCACTATACCTACTCTGTTTGGTTTGGTGTATAAAATATGGTAAACAACCTTGCAATGTAGTATCTTTTTATTGAAAAATGCATACAAAAATCCAAACTAGGTACTTAATGAGTCAAAAACAATGTAAATCACTGTATTTCCTTGTTATACTATGTATATTTGCTAAAACTTATTTTCTACTCGTAGTTTTCAATCAAAAGATACTGCAAGATTGTTTACCTTTTTTTAAACGCCGAACCAAACAGAGTATACATCTGTACAAACAATAAATTGAACGGTACTAAAATGTTTGTATTGTTTTAGTAGATATATGACAAATGTAAGGGCAGATCTCTATTGTCATGGCGATAGAGTGCATGAGGAAATACTTTGAGCACGTTGGCAACTCCGATATATTGGCGATATCATCATCATCATCATCATCTAGTCCTAGCCGATTTCGGCCACGGCGACTGGTTACACTGGTTGTTGAGCGCGTCGTTCATGTGCTCTCTGGGTGCTTAGCCAAGTTGCCAATCGCTAGCGCTTAGTCGTCAATCGTAAACGAAAGGCAGCTAGCTGTCTTTGTCGCGCTAATATGCAAGAGTGACAGAGAGGGAAAACTACGCTACGCTACTAAGCGTTAGCGATTGGCAACTTAGCTAAGCATCCAGGTGACTGATGTAGCCAATCTTTGCAGCAAATGTGCAGCCACAGTCTAATTGGCGATATATTTGGATGGCGACAGTATCCACTCCATTGTAGCAATGATTATCGTTGTTTAATGTTTAGTTATTAAGTGATAGGAAACAGAGAAAGTTAGAATTACTGAATAGTTTATATCGAAATGGATACCTTTTATACGCAAGTAAAAAAGAACAATTATAATGAATGTTTAATATCTAATGTGGTTTTATTTCAATACATACCTATGTGAGTAAGAGTATCAAGTAGACACTTCATACAAGATGATTTATGACGTCACTTCGGCGTAGACTCCAGCAGAGTTGGACATCATCATCATATCAGCCGAAAGATGTCCACTGCTGAACATAGACCTCCCCCAATGATTGCCACAATGACCGGTCCTGCGCCACCCGCATCCAGCGGACTCCTGCGAACTTCACCAGGTCATCTGTCCACCTTGTGGGGGGCCTACCCACGCTACGCCTTCCGGTACGTGGCCGCCACTCAAGAACCTTCCCGCCCCAACGGCCATCGGTTCTACGAGCAATGTGCCCCGCCCACTGCCACTTCAGTTTAGCGATTCGGAGAGCTATTTCGGTTACTTTGGTTCTGCTGCGGATGGTCTCATTTTTAATCCGATCAATCACGCAGAGAGACTCCTAGCATAGCCCTCTCCACTGCCCTTTGGGTGACTTTGAGCCTTCTTATGAGGCCCATTGTACGCGGCCACGTTTCAGTACCGTCGTTGGTGGTGGTAGCCGGATCTTTGCCGGAGATTCCTAGCACCCCTGACCCCGCTAGCACCCTGGCCGCTACCATAAACAGGGCACTGGGGGTCGCCGGAACCTCGGGGCCGCGGCCTTTTTTGTGTATTCATTAGGAGGTAAATGCCCATAATCGCCACGCTGGGCAAGCGGATTGGCGATCGCAGTAATGTGTCTAAAGTCAAAGACAAAATAAGGTGTACACAAAAATTTTCAAAAATATGTCCCAGTGCACTCTAATTCTGTGTAATAAGAACGTCGTAACATATTTATGAGCGGATTCTTGCGATACTTCTTTTTGCACTTGACTGTACTATGGTGACGCTGCTGCCCATCATCAATCTTTTATCAAATAGTGGTCAGTGACACTTCAATCCCTTAGTCGATTCTTACGACACCCGCAGGAGGAGTTGGGGTGGTGACAAATGTATTCTTACTGCCGTCACCACACAGCACAGCAACTTGGAGTTGGACATACACATCTAGATTTGGTAATTAACACGTTCGCTGCGAAACAAGGCATTATTTGCCTTGTTGATGACTTTATGTCTGTGCGCGCTCTAAAATCGTGCCATCTCGCTCGGTGCGGGCGCCGTAATTCGAGAAGTACTACGAGTACGAGCGAAATAGTTGTACATCTATGTTCCATTTTTTAAGCTTATACGTTTAACACGTTCAAAATATGCACCAGGTTTTTTAGACATAGTTCGCATGGAGTTAAAATTGAATAAACTCAGTGCGAATACCAGGCCTTGATTTGTAGGCCTGGTAGCCGCACTGAGCGGGGGAGGGGCGCGTGCGCCGCGGCTAGTGCGGTCCAGTGCTTTGTTTGACATCGATCGTTGTTGTTGTGAAAAAAATTATTTTATATTATTTACCAAATTATAAAGATCTTGTTGTCAACACTCGGTATACTTTACGCACAAAATGGTTTCCTACCTTGCATAAGTTTTGGCCACTTTATTACATGCGGCCGCCGATTTGCATATATAATAATATACGCATTTAATTACAATTAAACAGGCCATTAAAAAGACCAAAGGCCACCAATTCGATCAAACTGGTACGAGGAAAAATTGCGTCGGTTGTTATGAAAAATTACGAAAAACATTAACTAGTAAACAAGCAGACAAGAAAATAAAGAAGATAAAATCAGGGTGCAATCAGTGTCATAAATCGTATTGTTTGCCATGTTTTAACGAAAAGCACTTTAACTAAATCATCCTTTGTACCTAATAAACTTGTCGATTTCATGTATTTGTTTCATTCTCCCATCCCTATTATTATATTTTCGTAGTGCACTACCAGGTTAAAAAAACACAGTATATTTTTTTATTGGTGCCTTAACAGGCCTGGTAAACCTGGCATCTTTAAAAAAAAATAAGTCAACAAACTTCTGTCTAATTCCCGGGCGAAGCTAGGATCAAGTAGGTACATGAATGAACTTAACACACGCGAAATTTCATTCATTTACTTTTAATATTCTTGATCTTAGGGTCATATTTCTATGAATAGCTTTCACCAGGCCATTAAAACCTGGTTCGCATATAATGGAACTTAACTACCAGACTGAAAATACCTGGTAACGCATGGTATGCAAGTACAAAAAAATCAGTCTCGCAGTTAACGTGTTAACAGAAGTATTCAGATTACTTTTTTTCCCCATCTCTGGCCTACTACCGCGAAAATCGTAATTCGTAATTTTCGAGGATTTTTCTCTGTTACTCAAACGAAGGCATCATTAGAGTGAGAGAGACAAATCCTTGAAATTTACGAATTTCGTTTTTCGCGGTAGTAGCTTCAACTGGTTGGCTGTGCACTAAGCTACAATGATCAGGATGCTTAGCCAAGTTGCCAATCGCAAACGCTTAGTAGCTAATCGTAGTTTTCCCTCTCTGTCACCCTTTCATTTTAGTGTGACAAAGACAGTTAGCTGCCTTTCGTTTGTTCGATTAAGCGTTATTGGCAACTTGTCTACCACCCAGGGGGGTTACTATGACGTACTAATACGATTCTGTGTAGATCGAGAGAAAGGGACAAGGCTATACGAGTCGTATATCACTATTGCTTTCCCTGAACCTAAACTGAGCATTAGTACGTCATGGTAATCATTGATTTCTTAAATACGATTCAATTTAGGTTAGGGTTGTCAGTTTTTGACAGTTAGGGTGTGGCTCCACTGACGCGGAGCGAAGCTGTGAGAGGTCGGCCAATGAGACCGCATCACAGTGTTTCGAATTTGAATTTGAAGAATGTAATTGGTCAATTTTACACAGCTTCGCTCCGCTCCGCGTCAGGGGAGCCGCACCCTGATTCTGTGGAACTGACTAACCGACACATCGCGATTCAGATCCTAGTCGCTTCAGTAGATCGTGGTAGCCCCCCAGTACTATACAGGGTGTAATCGTTAAGTGTGGCCAGGCCATATATAATTCCGTAAATATAACAGATATCAGAAAACTTCCAACTGATATCGAAAGTACGTTACCCAACAAGTAAAATTACACTAATAACTTTTTCTAAATAGATGAAGTAAAATTAAAAAAACTAACTTAAAACGCTCCCATACATTTAGTATGACGACTTACAGCCTTAAAGAAAGTCGGGTGTCATAACATAAGAGATAAAACTGTTAGAGATTCGTTATTTGTACGAACACATTGTAATAAAAAATAATAGTACCGTTTATGAAATAATTAATCTAACATGTATTCTTAAATAAAAAAATATTCGTATTAAACTAGTCTTTGAATGAACGGTTACGTACTGAATGTATGGAAGGATTTGAAGTTAATATTTCAGATATTTCTGTTTTTATTTCAAAAAAGTTATTAGTGTAATTTTACTCGTTGGGTAACGTACTTTCGATATTAGTTGGAAGTTTTCTGATATCTGTCATATTTACGGAATTATGGTCTGGCCACACTTAACGATTACACCCTGTATACAGGAATAAATACAAAACAAAAATTTATATTAACATTTAATTGACACTTCCATAATACAATAAGATTGGCCTTGAAGTTCCATAACTTTATTTAATCTGTATCTTACAATAGGAGATTTGTTAACTACTTACGAGTATTTACAAAACTTTAGCTTATTCTAGATCTTTCTTTCTTACCTAAAACTTATACTTTTTTATGCAAGCCTAGTAACTTTTCATGAATAAGGGTTAATCTACACTTTAAAGTTCCTTTTGGAATGGACATAAAATTCAAAAAGTCTCACTTAGTGTCG
>JALPQI010015631.1:0-20740 GCA_025490895.1 Thaumatotibia leucotreta | reverse complement strand
GCGTTACTTTGACATGGTTCCTGAGTGGCCTAGGGTTCCAATTGGTTGTTCCAAACCCGTATTTCGTCAGTTTCCGGTATTTCTCAGGTGTTATAATAAAAAGTCATTTCAGAAATAAAATATGTGGTATCTACGAGTATCTGTATAATTTCTTTGCTACTTATTTGTTATTCTAGAATGTACAGTCAACAAAAACTGTGGCTTTCTGAATTTAGTTATTACCACTGAATAGAGTAAAAACAGAAAAAAAAGTTACAGGAGTAGACCACATTTTTTGTTAACAGTATGCTTCCTACTAATAGTACAGCCATAGTTTAATTAGTAACCATAAATTAAGTGCGTGCCATTTGTCACCAAGAAACAAACACCATTTGACGGATGTGGGTTGTCACAGCTGTCACAGCGGCCTCCAAATACGTATCTACGAATGGAGTGTTAATTACATCCGCGAGTCTTCATTAAGATGAAAAGCTCGTTGGTGAAATCTAGGCCCTTCGTCAAACGATCTGTTTTATAAAGCGTTATTTATTTGATTAAACACTCCAATGGTTGTGCACCCCTGCCATTACTTTCTTTCTTGATAAAAAGACGATGGCTTTAGGGGGTTCTGTATTTCTGTAGTTCTTCGTATGTGAGCGTTGTAGTACAATGTCCTAATTTCGCTTACCATAAGGACGCAATTTGCTTGCATATTTATACGAATAATACGTATCTCAGCGACAAAGTGGAATGTTTACGAAAATGGCTCACATAATTATGTAAATTTATCTAAACTAAAGGTTTTAATAACGACCCTCAAATGAATCAGAATACACCGTGAATACCGTGATCAGGCAAAAAATGTAGTTAATCAGTAATGCATTTTCCCCGTCTCGTATGCACAAAATAATATATGTAGGTATGTACATATATGTAAAATTTCAGTTCTACTGTTACACTTATTCAACCTCATTACTATAGGCATAAACATAACTAGGTACTTGTTTAAAAACAATAGAACAAGAAACCCCGATCACAAACAATGAAACAGCAAAATCTTAATAGATATTCCTCCGCCTAGTAACTACTTATACCATAGTGAAAGCAAGCATATAATTCCATGTAAATTATACACACAACATACCGACAAACAATGACGGTAGCATCAAAAGGCGATTAGAGAAAATGGCCGCCATGCGTAACGTTTTGTAACAATTTCCCGACTGGTGAACTAGTTTATGGCGGCCATTTCCAGTAGCCGAACCGTGAGTTGGAAAGTAAAGGATACGTTAGGTTTTACTCGATACGTAATGCATTTTATCGCGCTTGCAGTGATATATCGGAGCGAGAGTGAGGGCCTGCTGGTATCGAGTAAAACCTAACGTTACCGATACTCGCAAAGTTATCGTAGGGCCCTACTGACAGTTATTGCAGAAATACTTTACTTTCCTATGCCTTTTGCAGTTGTAATAGGTAATAGTAATAAATAGGTGATCGAGCTTTCCTCGCTAAACCTGGATTTAGTCCAAACGAGCGAATGCTCATTCAATCCCTCACTCTACGAATTTCGTTCGTTACACAAAACGTGATACATCGAAATTCGTATTTTGTAGAGTGGGGGAAAATATGAAAACGTTTGGTCTAAATCCACCTTAAGACGAAAACAAGCGTTGATATTGATACCAAAGATACATAAGATCAAGCTAGAATTATTAACTTACCTGAAAACCCAAGCAAAGCAGATAACATCAAAATCGAAGGAGCCATTTCTAAAATTCCTGAAATAACTAAAATAATATGCGTGCTTGTGTAAGTATATAAAAATTGGTAATTTAAAGGTTTAAGATATAATATAAGTTTAAGATATATTTATATTTATGAAAAGCGTGTAACTTCCCTTATATTCGCGATGTTCACAAGATCATCGGTCTATGGATCTATCCAGACATTTTGCGTTAAATCACAAATGCAAATACGTATGATCTTTAATTAACCTCTTTGGAGCTACACTTCCAACAACATCGCTTACAAGCATCCCGACTTCATTACCGCACAACGGAAACGCATAAAACTAATCGCTAACTTCCAGCGATCATTCAAATCAGTGTCGTACTCATAATCTTCAGTTACGCAACTCCTGCGCATCTGACGTAACAGAAACGAGTTCAGCGAAAGTTGCCGCAACAATTTCACTTACTCCGTCTTTATCGCACGGACTACTTTCGATGTCCCCTCTCGCTTCGCTGCTGTAAAGTGTACCGAGGAAAGTATACCTGTCTCTCTTTCGTTGCATCTTCGTGGACCACTTTTTTTCGTTGCGCACGCGTTGAGGCGGGCGTAATCAATTGTTTTCTCGCTTGTTTGCAGCCTCGAGGTGAAATGTTTTGTTTTTTGGGGGCCGGAACGGGTATTATGCCTTTCAGATGGTTATGCCTTATTCCTATAAGCTTCATTGAGTAGGTATAATTTTTGGAACTTATCTGTTTTATATTTTTGATATAATAGTGTATGTTTAGACGTTTCCAAAACTGGTAGTGCTTTTATTTATTGTTATTAGTTTGTGAGAAATATTATGGAACGTTAGGAGGTTTTTTAACTTTTTTCCACGTAAACAGCTGGAATACCTAGATGAAGTTTAAACCCTTAGAATATTATTCAAATGATAACGCAACTGTCAAAATAATTCAAGTTTATATTTCAGTTTCAGTGATTTCATTTACCTAACTTGTCTATCATCATCATCATTTCAGCCATAAGACATCCACTGCTGAACATAGGCCTCCCCTTTGGACCTCCACATACACCGGTTGGAAGCGATCTGCATCCAGGGTCTTCCGGCGATCTTCATAAGATCATCTGTCCATCTCGTGGGTGGACGTCCTATACTACGTTAGCCACACTGTGCAATCTGTGCATGGTATCCACTCATGCAATTTCGCAAGCTTTTCGAGCACCTTGACTATACTACAAAAAAAAATTGTACGTGCATTGTAAACTATAAGAAAACAAGGTGAAGAAAAAATGAGTATCATTAATTCGATCGACCTTAAGTTAAGGATTTATTTTTATATTTATGACCACCATTTTGGTGTACAGATTATACTATTATGACCTTTCAAGTTTAGCATTATTTTTTATTCTTAATCAACCCAATGCTTACCATTCTGTCAATAATTGCCTCAATTAAAATATTAGAATACAAACAACTCAAGCGGTCTATTATTTTCGTGTCAAGTGTAAAATCATTTTAATTTAGACATCATTGTAATTTAGCTATTACAACTTGTCATAATGGTAGTGACAGTGACATGGGGACCTTCGTTCATACAACATAATTATACTAAGTTCGTGTCATACGAAATAGAGGCAATCGAGATAATCCGTATTAGGCAATGGGCTCAGCGCGAGCTACTAAGCTATGAACTATCTATGGGCTATGTATTGTTTGTGTTTATAACCGATAGTTCATAGCTTAGTAGCTCGCGGTGAGACCAGTGCCTAGAATTGTAGAGCAAAAAACGTACCTACCTAATATATTACTTCATTTTTAATAAAACTATCAAATATCATGTATGTATGTAGTTGTAGGTACTATTGATTGCAAAATAAATTGACGAATTTATTCACAAAGTGGGTAAGTACTATTTATATTATTGTATATATTTATATTAGTGTAGTTAAAATGCTCCGAATTTAGTTAGTAATTTTAAATATCTGTCGCTACATAAATTAATTTTATAAGGAAAAGCTCGTTTCCTGTTCTCATTATTAGTTGATATGAGACGCTATAGGTCATCGTAAAATAATAAATATATTATGTATTAAGAAAAAAGATATGATAGGTAATTTTATCAAGGAAAATCTACAAAAATAAATTAATAATCAGTATTACGGATCTCCTGCTATTTTGAAGGCGGGTAAAAATCTGGACCTCAAAACTACTCAAAACCCACCAAAATCACATGCTTATCTTTTAACGTAAGTCAACTTTCAAAGATTCGAATCAAGTGGCGAAAAATTAAAACACGATCGAAGGAAGTGTTTCAAATCGACACGAGTTACGAATTTTCTTTTTACGCGTCTATCGTACGACGTTTTTCAGTATAACTAGATGGCTCTCCGAAGTTTTGCCCTGACAAACAATTCACCAATTCTCGCACTAGTGCGTAGAAAAAATACCATCTAGGTATACTAAAATAGTACATGACATGAAATTCGTTTGTGCACGTGTCTTGTACGACGTTTTTTTTTTAGTACAGGTGGCCCTCCAAAGTTTTTGACCTGACGTAAAATGAGCCATTTCTCGCACTAGCGCGTAAAAAAGGCACCATCTATACCTACTAAAAATATATAAAAAATATTTGACCCAATTATTCTTTGTATCTCTTTATTAACCTTTCTTCATCCCGTCTAGTTAGATTGGGAGCAGACGGGAACGTCCTAATTCCCACACGGTAGACTGTCCGGAAATTGGAGGCGTCTGGTTGCAAGGCAGTCCCATAAATCTCACGTGCCTTCAGTTTTCGATCTGACTCTACACACATCTCGTACTCATGACGTAGTAGAGTCGCCATCAGATATATCGGAACGTCACGGTGCTCAAAAATATCTGAACACGGACTCCAACGCCATGACAATACATGGTCATGAAATACAGGTCTGCTCAGATATTTATGAGCACCTTGTCCGCTTCGATATATCTGATGACGACTGTATGATTCACCAACACATGCAAAGTGCATGTGGCGCATAGTTCGTACTCACTCATTTTTGCACTGAAAGAAGTCTAAGGCCCTATTGCGAACGAAGTGCCTCTCTCTCGCACTCGTAAATTCGTACGTAAATATAACAGGGAGGCAACACTTCGTTCGTGGTTTGCGGTAGGGCTGTTAGCCACTACAGCAAACTTCGAAATACGTAAACTTCGAGCATTTGTCTCTGTCACTCCTTATCAAGCACTGTTATCCACGCAAATTATGATTCGTAGAAGCTTAATATAAAACCACTGTATGATTTAAACTGTATGAGCTAGTAACCGTCAAAGCATCGAAGATCAACTTATACTGGATAATATCTTTACAATCGGTTATTTTATTGAATAGGTTTTACTAACACTACTCCGATGTGTGTGTGAGTAATCTTAAATTACGTAGTGTGTGTATTCACAATGAAAGTACTCGTTCGGATTTGGGTCAGCTTTGATTATAAAGATTATAGTGTGAATCACCGCGCATCTTCGTCCTTATAATGCTTTATTATGATTATGTATGTAAACAGATGGACATTTAGATTGTATTTTGGATTATGTGTTAATCTTTAAACTTAATTTATAGTTGTAAGAATGATATGTTAGATAGTAGTTTTGTCAGCCTCTGTAGCCTAGTTGGTAGTGACCCTGCCTACGAAGCTGGAGGTTCCGGGTTCGAATCCCGGCGAGGGCATTCTTTGTGTATTTATTTATCACAAATGTTTGTGCCTTAGTCTGTGGCTGTGTATGTATCTAAGTATCTATACGTATCTATCTATTATATATATCGTCGCCTGGTACCCACACCACAAGCCTTAATTGAGCTTACCGTGGGACTAGGTTGATTTGTGTAAGATTCCCAAGATATTTATTTATTTAGTACCTATGGACGTGGCAAAGGCGGACTGAAAAACCGGCCAAGAGCATGTCGAGCCATGCTCAGTATAGGTATGGTGCCGGAGTTATTACTTTATTTGAAAGCACGTAATTTAATTGTGTTTTTGTGGAAATAACAGGCACAATGAACAGTTGATTATACGATTAACCCTACAGCGGTTTACGTTCAGGGAAAAATATAAATAATTAAAAAAATTAGTAGTTTGTGTGAGAAAAATGTTTTTTTTTTCCATATCTGGAGTTCTATGCATTTACATAGGTCAAACGAGTGAAAAAGTTTCGTGCATATCGTCTAAAATAGGTATAATAATTACAAAATGTTACCAACTACGAGCAAAACATAAATTCCTAACGGTTAGACGAAGTTAAGTCTTATATTAATGCAATAACGACTCTAAGCACGTAAAACATTTTACATTAAATATTTGAGCGTAAATGCATGCTGCCATATATCGGGAACGTTTGAAGAATCATAATGCTTTGTTGTTATATGTAGTTTTCTGGTAGGACATCCTTATGTACTGTAATTATAATACAGCCACTATCACAATTGATAGGTAATCCTAGTTGGTATTTTACTACGCCATCCGAAGGGAAATTATGACTAGGTACATAAATGATACATTATCTACTTAGTCACGCATCACATGCTACAATCCTGGCAGTATGCATTTATGTAGTATAAATAAAATATTGCAATACGAGCATAGGTTAAACGTTTATTTTTAAACAAAGATAAACTAGCATTTAAATAAAAATCCAACAACATACAAACTCATGCAGTCTATATAAATAGTCTTACCGTTTAATCCATAAAAGTACACAATAATTGTCTAAACACATTTAAAAGCTCTATTGATCTATTTTTGATAACCTAGTATGGGCTCCAAGTCCAACCGATCCCATATTCGAAATCAATTTAGAAAGTAACAGTCGTGAGAAGCGATTTTGTCGACTTTTTCGAATATTACGAAAGCCTTCGAACGATCTCCGAATAGATATTGTTATGTCAGAATAATGCTAGAAAGGTCACCGCTGATTAATGATGGTTATGTATGTAGTATTAGCATTAAAATGTAGTGATTACAATTTCGGTGTAACTCGAGGTTGTTAAAGGGGAACAAACATTTCTTGTGTAACGGGGGGTGGAATAATTAGAAGAGAACTCCTGCTCCGTCTTCACGTTCAGATGCCTTAATGTGTCTTCTGGTCCCTCTGAAGTCTGAATCTTATGGACACTGCTCGAATCACTGATATCTGAATTTTTAATTTTAACCAGAAGATTATTTGAGAGTATAGCTTATCCCATTTGGAAGATAATTTGGATGCTATTTTTTTCAGGAAGCTCTCGTATATTTAGTTCCTAAAGCTTCATCACAATATATTATTAAAGGAGTAAATGAGGCTCTTAGGCTGTGGCTCATAGTATTTAAGATGTTTTCCTCGGCTGTGTCTCTGTGCTGTTTTTCGCCATGTTAGGTTGCTCCAGGAAGAAGCGTCGGCATTTACAATGCGAACGTCGAAGAACGTTTTCATATGTTAAATGTTTGTAAGAAAATAAAAAAAATTAACCTGTCTTATATGGTCATTATTGCTGGTAGATCTAGGATAATAAATATTTTATTTTCACGAGAAGAGATATCTACATAGCAACCTCCGTCCTCAAGCTGTGGAAAACGTAAATGTATAATATCGGTCATATTGATCATAAAAACAATCTTACATAGAGCCACCCTAATAGAATTGCCGAAATTATTTACTGTACTTATAACTCCTACTTTAGACGTGGCTATACACCAATGGTGATTAAGTTCATTCTATTGCCTTTCAAAAATGGTCCTGAAACGTGGACATGTGCCACCCTCTGGTTGAATACATCACGCTAATTGTGTTCATCTATAAAACCTAAAATCGCTATTTAAAAATAGTTGTGGTTGGTCTATCAAAGTTTTGATTGGCTGTATTCCATTTGCATTTTGTTAAAAATGTTGCGCCAACATATGCGTGGTAAGAAAAGCGGTATGTCCGTCTCAATTGCATAATGGTTTTTGGGAGCATTTTTGAGCTAGCGTTAGACGTCCGTGTTATGGTGCGTTTAAACCAAAAGAGCATTCGCGCCCGTTCTAGCGCCCGTTCTACGAAATCAACCAATCACGTTTTGTGTACCGATCGAATTTCGTAGAGTGGGAGGTTAGAACAGCGAATGCTCTTTTAGTTTGTACCTTTACGGGTCATACAGCGTTTGCGAAAACGGGCGTCATTCCTGGGGATATGGCAAAAGTTAACGGTTCTGGGACATTTAGATTTTTTCACATAATATTTAAAAACCAGAAGCCACTTATCGGCTTGTATTCGTCCAAGAAGAAAATTAGGGTGCTAGAGCCCTTAATTTTCATTATGTCCCCAGGAAAGATTAGTAGGTGACCTAACTTATACAAAAAAATAATATGTATGACCCTTATCGCAGGCCTGCTACCGCGAACACCGAAGTTCGTAAATTTCGGGAATTTGTCTCTGTCACTCTAATGACGCCTTCGTTGGTGTGACAGAGACAAATTCCCGAAATTTGCGGGTTTCGTAGTTTGCGGTAGGGTTAAAATTTGCTTCACATCCATAAGTGCATATTTTAATAACGCTTCTCAAAACCAAACTGGATCCAGCAAAGAGTAAATACCTGCTCGGCTCCGCTCGAGATCGCCTTTCGCTGCGCGCGCATGTCGACACCGCGAACACTTTCCACTCGATTTTCATAACCGAGGCTTATCTGATACCGGTATTGCTTGTGCCTATATACCTAGAACCGAGTCATGGTTTAAACACTCTTACAAATTTCGAAAAAAGACTAGTACGTAATGCGGTTTTGATTTTATCGCGGAACCCATTATGATTTTTGTGGCAGTTACCTACTAGTAAATTTTTATCTGCAGAATATTATATACCTGCTTCAAATATGTATTGTATAAGTATAACGACAAAATTTAATCCTGATCCTCCATATGACTTTGTCATAGTAAAATTGAAAGTCAAATTGTTCGGTAGTTGCTGCAATTTCACTTTCAATGTTACTATGACAAGCTCCTATGCAGATATGTTGGGACAGGATTCAATTTTGTCGATAGTACCTATCTGTTTCAAATATAATAAGCCATTATTAGAAACATAAGCTATTTGATGCAAAAGTGAGTTACATAATGTGCGTATACACCACCATTGCCGCCGTCAATTCGTGTGTGTAAAAAATAAGAATTCTAATAGAATCACACTTCCACACTTTGGTTTCTGTGACTGAGACAAATGCTTTAAATTATAGATTTCTAGAGAATTATAGAGTATACTGTTCGTCAGAAGAAAACAAAAAAGTGTAAACAAACCTTAAACCTAGCGTTATATCGTAATCACGCACTTTTAAAAAACAATCTTGATTTTATCACCAACTTAAAAACTTGAACCTTGAGATCACACATATTTTCAGCTCAAATTATTGATATTTATTAGTATTAGTGTAAAAATATATCTGCTAACGTGTTTCGCGGTGTGTCAAAGACGTCAAATGCTATGGAAAGTCAGCCATATTTGTTTACATTTTTTTATTTTCTAAAGACGAATAGTATTGGTATACGCATTTCCGTAGCAAATATCTGTTGAGTCTTCCATAGTACATTCCAAGGGAATGTCGGTTACGTGACGCCATTCTTCGCGTACATCTAAAAAAGTAACTACTACAATTTTTGGTGTATCTTAATGTTATAATTTGGTGTTTGTATTTAATAGTACATTATTGCAGAGGCCGGGAAAGCGAATTTCGTGGATGAGTATTTTTTGTCGGACGAAGCGAAGCTGAGGCCGACAATTACATACGAATCCACGAAATTCTATTTCCGTCCGAGGCACATATAGGACTTTTCTCCAAACATGCAAGGAAATAAAACAAAATTTATTACAATCGATTAAGTAATTCTTCTTGCAAATTGAATAACAATTGAAAAGAAAAAATCTCTTATGATTCCCGCCTAAACTTTTTTTTAATGCATGGTCGTTCATAAAAAATAGTAACGATATCTATGGTTTCATTAAACCGTACCTACACGACCTGACACACCGAGGCGTTTGTAACTCATGATAGAACGAGACGGCCATAGATTTGATCGCCGTCTCTCGCTCTATCCAGACCAGGCGTTTGGTCGTGGCTTTAGAATTTGGCTGTATGCATTTTTTTCAAAGTCCAAAAGTAGTTTTTAAGAAGTAAAAAACAATACATTAATGGATTTTAGTACAATTTCGCGGCCGCAAAAACTGTACAATAATGAAAATCTTTTTTTTTAATTTGAGCTGGTACATAAGAAGGTACTTCGCGTTTCGTTTTTGCTACATTAATGCGAACATTTCCGAGCATATTGGAGAAAAGATAATTCTCGCACATTCCATATATTTCTAAGGTAGCTGTCATAGCCGTCCCGTTCCCTACAAAGTAGACTTTCGTGGAATGCAGCCAATACTGTAGACAGTCTTCGAAAAATGTTCGAATATGATAATATTATCTAACAGTAAACTGTAAAGTAGGTAAACTGAGATCACGCCTGACCCTGGGACAGCCTTCACACATTCTTCACATGAGTGCGTTTGTTGGGTTTGGTAAGGTTGAAGTTACGATACAATGTGAAAAGCATGTTTGTAGTTAACGTAGGAAAAATTTGACGATCTTGAAAAAATCTGATGTTAAAAATCAGTCGAACGGGCATTTTCACTTTTAGGGACACCCAATTAGCATGAGATTAAAAAAAAAGTATGTACGATATTTTTAGGAATTTAAGCTCGATAGGCGTTTTTATACAGGTTGAACGATATGAAATGATATACATATACCAAGTAGATTTTATAAAGTTTGGTGTCAAAGTATATGTTTTGGACACCGCATTAAAGTTTTAGGCACGCAAACATTAGGGTTGTAGACCGCAAACTTAAGAACGATACTGAGCTTATAAACCTCGTAAGAACCCAAAAATGACTGAAAACCGAATTTTACTTGTCATTTCTCCAGTGCAGTGAAATCGTCAATCGTAAACGAATGGCACCTACCTGTCTTTGTCGCACTAATATGAAAAAGTGACAGAGAGGTAAAACTGCGATACGCTACTAAGCGTTAGCGATTGGCAACTAGGCTAAGCATCCTGGTCTATTTTGAAGAGAAAGGTGAGAGCAATTAAATATGCTAGTATAAATGCAATGAAGAAAGCGATTGTATGGATCACTGGATCGCAAACGTGCTGTGAGCAAATATTTTTTTGCCATTTGAAGATCATAGTCAAGACAAAACGTAGTCTCATATTGACTAAAAGCAAATTTAATCACAAAATATAATAATTTTGCTTGTGTTTTTTCTTACTTATAGTAATAAATTGATGGAACTAAAAATCGCAGTCCTTTGAAATTGATAGCACTTCATATCGTTCACCTTGTATTATAATATCGTTTATAGTTTATAAAATTAACATCAAAACCAAGTTTTTATTGAAATTTAGTGCGTGATTGTAGTTACAAACCTGACTAGAATTAAGGTTCTCTTTATTTCACGCTAAATGGGTGTCTCTGAAAATAATTAAGCTCGAACGCATCTAAGCAGAAAAGCGACATTAATATTATTAATTTTGTGTAGGTATGTATTAGTCTAAAATCTAAACAGCTTAGATTGACACGAGCAAAAAAAACACAACTGCCGTTTAAAAACAAACAAACATATAAGTTACATATACATTCGTAATTCGTAATCATTGTTCAAAACCCCCTCATTTTGATACCCTACTCGATAAGTTTCTTACCTACATATATTTTTTTTAGTACTGTAGTGCGAGAAGTGGTTGATTTTACGTCAACCCAAAACTTCGGAGGGCCATCTGTACTAAAAATCGTCGTACAAGACACGTGCAAAAAGGAAATTCGTAACTCGTGTCGATTTAAAACACTCACTTCGGTCGTGTTTTAAAACATCGCCACTCATTTCGAATTTCATGTTTTTCGCACTTGTGTCGTAATGTACTGTTTTGAGGCAGGTACCTATATTAGAAATCATATTTATTTCAAAAGTCACTCTGCGATGTTCTGCCCGCCGTACGATGTTCTGCCCACTTGGCGCTTCCTGGTCAGAGCAAGACATAGCTCACGCATATCAACTTTTTGGGGCTGATGCTTAAACCACGGCCACCCGGTTATAGATACTGGTCAAATTTATCAACCAATGCATGCTTTCACCTTCTATCACAATCTCTGATTTAGAGAGAGAGATGATGCTGCCATAAAAATACAAATCAAAATATTTTCATAAAATGATGTTCCGTAAAACATGACTGCGTTATTTCATACTTATCAATGTTTGAATTATTCCCCCAAGTTTAGCGCACGTGCAAAAACTTTCATACAATCTTCACACACGTGCACATCCCCGTACATTGCCCATTGTAAGGGTCCACGTGTACCTGCTTGTGCAACGCGACCCTAAGTTCAAGTTTTATAGTTTCGTTATTGTTGAATACCATCCACAATTCACTGACCTATTGTGAACTTTAAAGTAAAGGTATAAGGTCTATCAATGAGTTGTTGTTTGTTGCTGTTTATCTGCAAGTACTTTCATTGTTCTACGTCGCGGACATTTTTAAATAGACAATGGCTATTTCGTTGACGAAGAATTGATAAAATACTTTGATTGAATTCAGAATGTTTAATAAATGAGAGATTTGATCTGTTAAACAGAAATGTTGGCATTTCAAATAATAATATTGTGGCAGATTTCAATCGTTTTCGATCATTAAAATTGTTTTTTACAGAATCTTTGAATTCACCACATATTCAAACAGCCGCCTTCTGTCAATTGTAATAAAGAACTATTTTCTCCACTTCTTAATTTGATTAAGCCAGTGGGAATAGAGTTCTATGAAAGTTCTTTAGCGCCTAAATTAACGTAGAAAGGTAAAGATTTTTTAATTTAATTACACTATTAACCTTTTCCTCATTAATTTTAGATACCTTCAGTTTTTGATAATCATATTTTAAATTCATATAGATTAGTGTAACATAATTTATTTATTTTGTGAAATAAATAAATCAAATCAAATCAAATGTACATTACATAAAATTTATAATGTTATCATTCAGCAGTCTCAAAATCAATTCATATTATTTTTATACTTCAAGTTTCAAACATAACTTAACCGTCGATTTATTAAATGTCACAATCAAAAATAAGGGCACGCTAGTTTTTTTGGGTCCGCCTACCTGGTCCCATTATGTTCGGGGAAAGTTATGTGAAAGACAGACCAAAAAAACACTGATTTCTCCATCTCTTTCTTGTATTTTTTTTCTAAATCGACCCCTAGGAATTCCTACTAGTCGGGAACATACCGACCTACCATTTATTAGCAATTCAATGTCGAGTATTTATAATTACATCATTACTGAATTTGTACTACACTATTTTGTTAGATCTAATATTTTCATACTAAACTTCAGAAATGAGGTGCTCATTGTATTTTCGGACTTTGGTACTATAGTTTCGGTTTTCATACGTATTTGATAATTTTAATTGATGTTTCATATAAAATCATTATATTGGTGATGTGTTCGTATATAGGTACTATGAATACCTAAGGTAGCCGCGAGGCGTGAACGCGTTTTCAGTGCTTGATAATGGAGACCTAGGGAGAAAAGCCTAATACTTTTCAAAACATTCCGCACGTAGTGACTTAATACACGTGAGTTTAATCATTTAATTATATTTATAGTTATAATGTCTCACGAAAGTTAAAATTCAATTGCAGGTATATTTTAATTTATATTTACCTATATCTTTAAACGTACGCAAAAGTGATTTAAAACTACGATTCTACTTGAAGTATGAGTATATTAGCAAAGCTGGGAGGAGTCGCTAGTACCTAATTACATATATACTCGAAATACTCTCTAAAGGTACTCCCTTATATTAGCCATGCGGTCGGTGGAAACCCGAGTATCAAAGAGCGATAATCTTTGTGAGCACACGTTCAGTATTCACCCTGTATAGAAAAAACGGGATTGAGAAAAAAATTGCGTCGTTTTATAAATTACTGGTTACGCGTGTCTATGGATAAATAGGTATTGTATTATTTGTATGGTTGAAATGTCTTTTGTGTTCAAAGGTACCTTCCTTTACTGCGCAGTTTTCGATCGCTTTATAAAAATGATTTAAATAGGGATTTAAGGTGATTTTTAGATATAGTTTGCGCTCTAAATTTAAAAAATCAGAGAAAATTTATCACTTTCATTTTAGTACCTTATACACCTTCCATAAAAAATTATGAGCTATATTATCTAATTTGTGCTTTTTCCCTTTCTACGAAACGTATACATACCTAATACCTATGTGAAATTGTCAGATAAGGACAAACGATTTCGTAGCTGATGGTGATGTGATTGACGTTTATGAATAAGATGTAGGTATACACATGTATACAACATGTTCATATATTGACTACAATTCTAAAAAAAGTAAAAAATCTTCCAAGGACGACAGAAAGCTTCATTATTCGTTTTTTCAATAGGGACGAAAGCAATCACACAATCTGCTCACACAATCTGTATGATAGTAAGCAGTTTCGGTAGACTATGGACGAACGCAACTGTAAGATCAGATACTCCATTACAATATAAGTGTAAAAAAAATTAAATGACTCCCTTTGGTCCGAAGGGAGTGTTTTAAATCGACACGAGTTACGAATTTCCTTTTTGCACGTGTCTCGTACGACGTTTTTTAGTACAGATGGCCCTCCAAAGTTTTGTACCTGACGTAAAATGAGCCACTTCTCGCATTAGTGCGTGAAAAAAAAGCTATCTGTACTAAACAACCTGTTTTGAAGAACCGCATACCGTACTGCCTTTGATATCAACAGTCAACTTTCGCAATTAGTTAATATAGCAGTTAACCATACTTGCATCGGGTCGAATAGATCCGTTGCTGTAGCGAATACTTCAATAATAAACAAACACTGAAAACAATTGCCGCCTGGCAGTAAAAACAAAACCGCATCGCTAATCGGTGTCGATAATTAAAAATGACTTAACCGCGTGAAAGTGCAGTTTTCACGCGGCCGAGCGTGGCGGGAAAACGCAGAAAGTTGGGTGACATCAGACTCTCACTCTTTCACCAATTTAATACGAGTCATTGGTTGTGGATATTCAACAAGCCTTCTTCCAGTGGGCGGTAGAACCAAGGCGCGGATCCATTTGCCGTGTGGTGACGGCAGTAAGATTACATTTGTCACCACCCCGACTCCTGCGGGTGTCGTAAGAGTCGACTAAGGGATTAAAGTGTCACTGACCATTCTACAAGATTGATGATCGGCAGCAGCGTCATCATAGTGGACACATAACTGCGATCGTCAATCCGCTTGCCCAGCGTGGCGATTATGGGCATTTACCTCCTAATCCGATTTAATACGAGTCATTGGTTGTGGATATTCAACAAGCCTTCTTCCAGTGGGCGGTAGAACCAAGGCGCGGATCCATTTGCCGTGTGGTGACGGCAGTAAGATTACATTTGTCACCACCCCGACTCCTGCGGGTGTCGTAAGAGTCGACTAAGGGATTGAAGTGTCACTGACCATTCTACAAGATTGATGATCGGCAGCAGCGTCATCATAGTGGACACATAACTGCGATCGTCAATCCGCTTGCCCAGCGTGGCGATTATGGGCATTTACCTCCTAATGCGTCTATACGCATAGTTAATAGGAGAGGCCTACCTCCAGCAGTGGACTAACATAGGCTGATGATGATAATGATGATGATGGGTCCATTTGGGGGGTTTAATGGGGGCACTTCTAGCCAACCCCTGATGCTGCTTTAATTTAAAAAAAAGTTTCAGCGTAAAGTATCATATCATATCTCATATTAAATGCCCCCTGAACGAAATCATAGAGCCGTGCCTGTGTATAACTTCGCAATTTCAAAGTTTAAGCAGTCGCCAGTAACATTGCAATTCATTTGTTATTAGCAACTTTGCTGATGGGTATTGAAGATTTTGCTGGTGGTAGAACCTCGTGCAGGGTCCGCCCGAATAGCTACCACGGTCATACCTGTTGACCTGCCGCTAAATAGTTAGTACTGTGTTCCGGTTCGGGGGTAAGATAGCCGGTGTAATTACTGGCATAGAGGCAATCCATCTAAGTCCTCAGGGTAGGCAGCTCATAGGCAATTTTTGGTCACTATGTTCATGGGCCTCAGTTCCTGCTTTCCATCAGGTGGGTTGAGAGCTCAGTTGTCTACCTTCTTCACATAAAAAAAATGTTAGCAGACATTGAAATTTGATGGGAAAAATTGAATGCAGTTATAATATTGACACGGGGTCTGGTAGATAATTACCTACTAATTTCAAAAACAGGGTTAATCAGTGGAAAATGCATTGCATTGCAAGGTCAAGTAATAATGGTGACAAGCACATTGTTTTGTAAACGAGCTGATTTGTGAATGGATGTGCACGCTACTATACTAGCGGGTAGATCACTGAAACTTCAGACTTTAAACCTTTTCCAGGCATAGTACGATTAGTATGGTCGCCTCCATAAATATGTTGACACCTGTAATCAAATTTAAAAATGTCTTTCCCTAGTAATAAGTTTCGAAGTATACGCATATTTATAGATGTGACTGTATTCGTAGCGACCATATACCTGTCAATAGAATTTTCACCGTTTAGTTTTAGTGTCAAGGTTTAAAATTAGAATGTACTTTAGTGATTCGGTACTCGTCTTAAAATAAATTACAAGAAAATAACAATTTGGAACATACCCACATATTAGTATTTTGTGGAAAATCCTGCTAGTTTCTTAGAGCCTGGAAAAGGTTCATACTTAAATGAAAATTTGTGTTTGTGTAAGACATAACGATAAGATTAGTCTTGAAAATGATCACCATTATATATTTTTGTTACATCCCGTAGAACATAAATATTGCTTTTTATATTATTTGTACGCTCGTTTTACATAAAATTGGAGCTTCCATGTACGACTGTACGTACATGATTGATAACATCAATCACTTTCGAGCTTCGTTGATTGGACTGAGAGACGTCTAAAACGATTTATAGTAAGTAGTTCGACATTTAAAAGTGTATTGAGCGATGCTAAATAAAACTCTCACTTACATATTGGCTACTGAACAATACTAATTTTATTTTTATTTTACTTTATTTTGTTATTAAGTCATATATAAGCATAACAGTACAGACACCAAATCACTTACACATTAATTGATTACGCTACATGCATATTAGGGTGCTTCTTATCCTTGCAATTTTGCAGGATGTTCGAACCAATAAAGGAGCTCTTTGCTCTCCCGATTGCAATCCTCTATGGAGCACCCTCTCAATTTGTTATTTGATAAGTAAACCGTACCTGTTCATCTTCACAATCATTACAAACAAAACAAATAATGAAATTACATACATATATCATGACTTCATGACATATATTTTGGGTTAAATATTTCCCGAAAGATTTGAAATTTGCAAGTATACAGGGTTACTTTTTCACCAGTACAAAAAATCAACATACGTAATAGTAGTCCAATTTACAGAATACTAGCATTTTTTGTTACTACCCCTTACCAAAAAACTAAAATACCGATGTTTGAACTTATCCGCAAACCTAATAAGAAAATTGGACGCATTACGCATTATCAATGTACATAACTAGCAAAACACACGAACTGGCAACTGTTTGTTTACAACGTCATCGCACGTGGCATGGCGGCTTAGAAAAGCGGCGGTGATAATCAACTTCTGATTATGACTTTGCAAAAAAATCTTACTTGATCCCAAATCTTCCTTCATACTTGCACTAAGGACAGAAACTTTCTTCATTGAGGCGTAATTTAAACACTTGAAATCACCTTTATGCACAATGATTGGAATAAAAAAAACATACCTAATTAATGGAGTCCATTTCTCATACTAATTAATTAATTCACATACTTAAGCAAGTGTTCAAAATGTTGGCCGTGGTTATCTAAACACACTCTTGTTTTTGAATGTTTCCTTCGATATTTCCCAACACAAATCTGTAGTTCTCACGTTTAAGTTCATCAAATGCACTTATTATTAGATTTTTTAAGTCTTTTAAATTTTGGGCCTACCCTCACCCCACAAAAACAGTCACACGGGGTCAAATCTGTTAACCTGGCTGGCCATGGCTATAACACTGGCATTTTCCAGGCGGGCACACTTTCTTCAGCGTATAGCCGCTGGGCTGCCACTGTATTTTCCCCAATGAGAAAATAACTACGAGCCATTTCGTACGAGCAATTTCCGACTGAAGGTAGTACGATGCGGCGCGCGCGCACATACCTACGTCAACCGTGAGACTGACCGTCCGTGACCTAGTCACCGAGATTGAGGTAACTGCTATGTTGCCAACTCGCGCGCAGGTCGCTCACCCCTTTCCGCCACCCTCTGCGTCCCGCACCCCGTTGACGTCTTGAAAAAAAAATGTCAATTTTATTTGATATATGTAATCTATTATCGATACCAAATATGTGGGAAAATTTATTGTACCGGTGAAAAAGTAACCCTGTATATCTGTCACCAAAATTTGCACCAATACAATTAAAAAATAAAGTTAAGTCGTAATGCATAATAGGCGATTGCCTATATGTATAATAGGCTATAGTTAGTATTAGTACCAAAAAAATAAAACCAATACCAACAAATACATATTTAGTACACGAGGTTCGTTGTTTTCGCAGTCGCCATCTTCTGAAGAAAGTATATTACGAGATCATTGTTAGAAGTGTTTATAAAAACCCTAAGGCATTGTTTTATAGCGCCGTCTCTGTCGCTCTTGCGGCACAATGTGGCTCTGTTGCATTTTAAAGAAAGTCCACGCGTCGATTCACTTCAACGGTTTTACGTCATGATGTAGTATATGCAAAGAAATAAGAGGGTTTCAAAAACTTGGTCATATTTATTTTATTGTTGTGGTAAGCTACTTTTATATAAAATAATAATACGAACGTGGGTACATTGTACTACTGATAATGTATACAAATATGGTTTGGTATATATTGACACAGTCAAGTGTTAAAATAAGTGTTTCAAAGGCTATAATATAATTACTAAGGCTAACATAAATTTATTATAATTTATTAAATATGACTATGACATAACCAAATGTCCTAGTGAAATATAAAAAGGCAAACGTAAATTGATGATGATTGGTGATATCCATAGTGATTATATCAAATTTATTGTTAAAGAAAGTAAAATGTTTTGTTTTCTACGTTTATTTAAATGCACATCGCAGTTAAACATTTTTTATATTTTCAAAATTTCATCTGCATTTTTTACATATTCACAGTTCGATAGTGAGAGTGAAAGATGACGTCGAATGCATTGTGGGAGTGAGTCGGCGATTGCATGCAGTGGGTGAGACAAGGACGAAGTATCACGTGTGATGGTGGGAACGTTCAGGTAGCGATCTAGTGATGTATGTTACTTATGACATGGGATTGGGTAGTTTTATGGAATAGTTTATATGTATTTTTTTAGGTAAAGAAGACACTAACATTACTAACCTACCATAGCCCCGTAAGAAGGTACTTACCTAAATCATTAATAACCATAGAGATATGGTTGATTGGATTGAAAAAAAAAAATAGCCCTTAATGAATAATTAATATAATTATAGATGCCACTTGAAACAATAATAACACACAGTACCTTGTAGGTTTATTTATACTTACGCTTTAAAAATACTGTAGACAAGTTCGAGGTATTGTCTACGTATTTTTTTAAACATAACCTACATATTGATTTCTTATTACCTACTAAGCTGTATGGTCACTTATGTGAAACAGCAATAGTTTATGTCAATCATTCATGACCTTGTAATTTTTAAAATGAATAGTTTTTGAACGTATTGCGAAAACACAAATCAAATTATTTATTAACTAAATATTTTGATTTGTACTTTTTATTTTTCCCCAGTAGTCACACTACTTAATACTTTATAAATTATAAATATTAGATGTCATATACCAAAGAAAAACGAACAAGATCACCTAACGTCCTAACGTCCTAACGTAACGATGAAAACTTTTTGTTCTAGCTTAATAATGATAATGAACTAAAAAAAAACAAAGAAATATCAAATTTTAATTTAAGTATCAACATGAAATCATATTTTCTACTCAATATTAAACCCAAATTAGAATTAGTATTCCATGTCGCCCTCAGCAAATCAAAAGGAGTACTCAACAGAGTAGAAATAACCTCAACAGTGAAATTACCCCTCACCGGACGGGGCAAAAAAATCGAAGAAAGTAAGAGCATTCCTGTTTGGAGAGAGCAAAAAAATCTCTTTGTACGCACAACAATGTGTCCCGAATCCTTTAAAACGTCTTATCTTCATACTAAACCCTTGGCAGTTAATCCCTTTTTGTATGAAAGGGAAAATATGAAACGATGTATTTAAGTAGAGTTTCCTAGGCGGTTAAGACCTTTTTAGAAGAAGGAAATGGTTGTGCAACACGTGGGGCAGGTCAGGTTTTGCGAGATTACCAGATTTGGGAAAAAATATGATTGTGCTACTTTTGTGTTTTCTGGAGCATTCAAATGATTTATATTTTTTTTATAATTGCCAGTTTAATATGTCTGAATCTTACCTAAAATTTATTTCAATACCTGTGTCTATAGTCCCATGACAGTCATAATAATTCATCATATCAGCTGAAAAATAGGTACATTATAGCAACATGAAATCAACGTTTTACAAAACATGTGAAAAATAATAAGTTTACCTTTAAAAAGCGCACTTTCCGAGCATATGCATTGAAATAGTATTCGATACAAGTGCGAGGCACATGAAGATTTTCGAATTTCGACGAATTACCTTTTCGTATACTGTGTATCGTACGACGTTTTTCAGTACAGATGGCCCTCCAAAGTATGTTAGAAAACGAACCGCTTCTCGTACTAGCGCGTAAAAAAGAACCAACTATACAGAAAAACACAGTTTAAAATAGATGATTGATTCGTTTTTTTAACTGTTCCCATCATAACCAGCAGGCCTAACCAAGATTCCATTCTGCAATCGTATA
>JALPQI010015630.1:10000-35443 GCA_025490895.1 Thaumatotibia leucotreta | reverse complement strand
GCTAACATTTATTTGACAGTGCATACAATACAATCTAATAGATAATGTACCTAATTAAAGTTTAACTTTTTTCCCAATAGTAAATGTATGAAAACAGTTTTTTTAATATTTGCCTTTTTTGTGTTACCGTAAGTAACATACATCCCTATTGGTACTGGATAGGAATGCAATCTATTGGCCTACGAACAAATAAAACATGGAAGCCGCACGCCATACTAAATTACCTTTCAAAAACGGCCATGAATTTAAAATGACAAGTTTCACCCCTCTTCAATGCATCACGGTAATTAATTTCAAAGTCAACCTATAAACACTTAAGCCGCCATTTATAAATAGTTGTGATTGGTCCATCAAAGTTTTGATTGGCTGGCTATATTCTATAAACATTTGTCAAAGATGTTGCGCCGAATATGCGCGGTGTCACGAAAACCATATCTTGGCACAATTGAACAATTGGTTTTGTATGTCAATTGAACTGTCTCAATCATTCCGGCGGTGGCGAAGGTTCTTGAGAACGGCCTCAGTTCGCGCATATCTGAGTTCCTGGCGTCAACCGATGCTCTGTCCACGCGGCAGTATGCCTACCGGGCGGGACACTCGACAGGGGCAATGACTCGGGAGCTGGTGCGACGAGTGATGGAGGCTCGCGAGCGCGGCCAGCAGGTCGCGGTACTGTGCTGTGACTTGTCGAAGGCGTTTGATGTGGCCGATCACAACGTAATTGCCTTGAAGCTGCGGCACTATGGTATTGCAGGGAGAGCTCATGCACTGATCACTGATATCCTCCACAGTAGATCACAGGTCCTGGTCAGCGCTGGAGGGACAGTTAAGTCCGAGCCAATATCAACAGTGATAGGAGTTCCGCAGGGGTCATCTGTCTCAAATTTACTGTTCTCGCTGCTCTTAAATGACCTTCCGGAAGCGATTCCATCGACAGACGTGTACATGTATGCTGATGATGTCGCTGCCGTGGTTTGTGCGCCTGATATTGACCAGCTCGAGAGGCTTCTTAACGAGGTTGCAACTCGTGCAGCACAGTACTTCTGTACAAACGGTTTGGTGCTGAACTACAAAAAAACTCACTTTCTCCATTTTCACTTGGGAGGTAGGTGTCCGAGGGACATGACAGTCCTCATCGAGGGCAATAAAATAATGCAGGTGCATAGTACTCCTTTCCTGGGCTTCGAGTTGGACAGAGGTCTCCAATGGCGAGAACACACCTTAAAGGTTTGCCAGAAGTTAGGAAGTGCCTGCTTTGCGCTACGCCGTCTAGCAAGAGTAGTTCCTAGACATGTAGTGCGCTCGTCTTACTTCGCTACTGTACACTCGCTTCTACAATATGGTGTAGAGCTGTGGGGCCGCTCCGGTGAGTGGGAGCGCGCCTTTCGCATGCAGAAGAGAGCTGTCCGAGCGATTGTACAAGTGAACCAAAAAACGTCAGTAAGACAGTACTTTAAGGACTTACGAATACTCACACTACCTTCCGTGGTAATATTACAAGTCGCCATATTATGTGCGGTGTCACTTTAAAGAGTACTCAAGTCGGGCGGACGGCCACGATCGACTCTTGCGCCATGGCAACAGACTCGTCGGTGTGGCACATAAACTGTCCAAGTCTGCTAAGCTCACTCACGTGATGGGCCCTGCAGTGTACAACAGGCTGCCGGAACATGTTGTCGCTTCACCGTCCCTAGCCGCCTTTAAATCGCGGCTAAAAATCTGGCTTATCGAGCACACTTTTTACAGCTTTAACGAATTCGTTGAGTACAGATGTACTTAAATATGTTGACATTTTTATGTATTTAATTGACAATTGCGATTTATGGATATTATTAATTTATTAATTATTCTGTTTGTATTTGTGTTTATATAATTCTACAAATTTTGCTTGTAGTTGTTATACACATTTCATTAATATTATTATTTTTTTTTAAATTATAAGTGACATGTAATATGAATTATTATTAATAAATGAACTATGAACTATGAACAATTGATATTGCTTATGTTTAGCCCAGTACATCGATACGATAAACTCCCGACACTTGAAAGCCCAATAAATCGGTTCGATTACGACTACATCGACAGTTTGGAATTGTATCCGCATATAGATCGCTTAAAATTAATGTGATAATTTAACATAGTGTTGTGGTATTGTATTAGTGTGAGTGCGTAAGAACGAGAGGAAAAAATCATTTGTTTATTATTCGATTATTTATAATGTGTGTGCTACATAGCCCCCCCCCCTCGGGAATTGGCAGAATTTTTTGTTACGTAGTTTGTAGCGATACGTACTCCATTATAAATCCTCTAAGGACACAACTAAATTAACGAAAGTCCAACTACTAGCTAACAGATGGCGCGGGCTGACTCGCTTTTTCCAGATTTGGATTGTATTTCGTAATGTTAAGACACTATAATAACTGTCTGATAAATACGTTTAAACATGTAGAGGAGCTTATTTTACCCACGAAATACTGTCGTGTAACTTTTATGTTCAGTCCGATGGGCTTCAACTTGACAAGTGGTCAACAGATGGCGCGAGTTGTCCCGATTTTCAAACTTTGGATGTTATTTTATCATGTTAAGGAAACTTGATTGTGTTTATACTGTTTAATAAATACTATTCGACCGGTACAGCTATCAATCATCCGCTAAGTAAATGTCACCTTACTCTTATGCTAAGCCTATGGGATTTAACTACTCGCCAAGAGATGGCGCCAGTTGTCCCGATTTTACAGAATTTCGATTATATTTTAACATGTTAAGGAAACTTGATTGTGTTTAGACTGTTTGATAAATACTAGTAGACCGGTACGACTACGAATCACCCGCTAGGTAACTGTCGCCATACTCTTATGATAAGCCTGATGGGATCTAATTACTCGCCAATAGATGGCTCCAGTTGTCCCGATTTTACAGAATTTGGATTATGTTTTAACATGTTAAGGAAACTTGATTGTGTTCAAACTGTTTAATAAATACTAGTAGACTGGTACGGCTATCAGTCACCCGCTAGGTAACTGTCGCTTTACTCTTATGATAACTTGATAAGCCTGATGAGATCTAATTACTCGCCAATAGATGGCGCCAGTTGTCCCGATTTTACAGAATTTGGATTATATTTTATCATGTTCAGGAAACTTGATTGTGTTTAGACTGTTTAATAAATACTAGTAGACCGGTACGAGCGTGAAGCTCTGCTCTAGACGGCCAATTAAGGCAAGCCAGAGCTGAGAGTCCTACGGGTCCCCTTGGGGTTCCACTCCGACCGATGAAGACACGCCGGAGGCGGGGAACCTGACCGACTCTCGGGAGCACTCGGGTCCGTGGGGTCGTTACTCCCCAACAGCTCGCCACAGCGCTTATCTTATTATTATTATTATATATGTTTATTTTTTTTAGGGACTCAAAATAAGACAAAGAAAATAATTTTTCTAATGCTAAGCCTGATAGGATTCAATAACTCGCCAAGATATGGCGCGGAATGTGCCGATTTTCAAAAAATGGATGGTATTTTGTCATGTCAAGAACACTTGTTACTGTGTAATAAATACTGTTAGATCGGTACAGGTACCTATCACCCGCGAGACACTGTCGCCTTATTCATTTGCTGAGCCTTATGGGATTCGACTACTCGCCAACAGACAGCGCGAGTGGTCTCGATTTTTCAAAATTTGGTTGTTAGTTTGTCATGTTCAGGCCACTTGTTATTGTTTCATAAATACAGTTAGATCGGCACAGGTATCTATCACCCGTGAGGTGCTGTCGCCTTATTCTCATGCTAATCCAGATAGAATTCAACTACTTGCCAACAGATGGCGCGAGTTGTCTCGATTTTTCAAAATCGAGATTATATTTTGTCATATTAAGATGCTGGATAATGTTTAAAAAAAGCTCTCTTCTGGACGGCTAGATTCACAAAGACATTTTCGCGGTTAATAAAAACAATACTATTTTATCGTTTTAGAATTATTTGTTCACGACGAAGAAAATGTATAAAACGATTATTGTAAATAGGTATACGTATAGATGAATAGATTACGTGCATGTTATAATAAGGTATAATAAATATGTGTGCGATAGGTATAAGTGTATTTCTATAACTAATTTACTATTTATGTTTGGTTGTTTCAATTATAGGCTAGGAACAAGGGCGAACCTGGCACATGTTTCTAGAACAAATTTAGGGAATAGGTTAGTACTAGAGTGCCTACTTGGGAGGCACCCAATAGGATTCCATTAAGAAAAAATATATTGTGAATCAGATTTTAATAGGAATTGAAATGTAAATAGGATAGGATTAATTAATGTACATGAAAATATGTAATAAAGTTTATTTTGGTAAATAAAAGGTTCGCTAGGGCGAAGGAGGTGCGCGAGGTGCGGGGTACGCGACGATATATCCCGTCGCCGGACCGGAGGAATAAAACGCGAGCGCGGCTGCGCTTAGTTAGTTACAAGCAAGCAGCGAAGCTGTAAATAACAAAAAGATGAAATCCTCCTCCGCCCTCAGCAGTACAAGAAGGGGTTGTTTCTCTCCATCACCGCAATTTCCGCTATCCCTTATATACAGTCCATCAAAATCGAACTCCACTAAAGTGGTATAAATAGGGCCATAACTATTATTACTTCTGAAATCGAAAAGTCCAATAATAATTTCGTGATTTGCTTCAAAGATTATATCGATAAATTTTCGATAGAGGGCGTTATCCACTAAAAGAGTAATAAATAGTTCGCGCTGATAAGATTTTCCGCGGAATCACCTACCCGTTTCAATTTTAGGGTGGTTAGGTAAGGATCGGAGTTAGGTTAGGTCTGAGTTAGGTTAGGTCTGAGTTAGGTTAGGTCTGAGTTAGGTTAGGTCTGAGTTAGGTTAGGTCTGAGTTAGGTTAGGTCTGAGTTAGGTTAGGTCTGAGTTAGGTTAGGTCTGAGTTAGGTTAGGTCTGAGTTAGGTTAGGTCTGAGTTAGGTTAGGTCTGAGTTAGGTTAGGTCTGAGTTAGGTTAGGTCTGAGTTAGGTTAGGTCTGAGTTAGGTTAGGTCTGAGTTAGGTTAGGTCTGAGTTAGGTTAGGTCTGAGTTAGGTTAGGTCTGAGTTAGGTTAGGTCTGAGTTAGGTTAGGTCTGAGTTAGGTTAGGTCTGAGTTAGGTTAGGTCTGAGTTAGGTTAGGTCTGAGTTAGGTTAGGTCTGAGTTAGGTTAGGTCTGAGTTAGGTTAGGTCTGAGTTAGGTTAGGTCTGAGTTAGGTTAGGTCTGAGTTAGGTTAGGTCTGAGTTAGGTTAGGTCTGAGTTAGGTTAGGGTCTGAGTTAGGTTAGGTCTGAGTTAGGTTAGGTCTGAGTTAGGTTAGGTCTGAGTTAGGTTAGGTCTGAGTTAGGTTAGGTCTGAGTTAGGTTAGGTCTGAGTTAGGTTAGGTCTGAGTTAGGTTAGGTCTGAGTTAGGTTAGGTCTGAGTTAGGTTAGGTCTGAGTTAGGTTAGGTCTGAGTTAGGTTAGGTCTGAGTTAGGTTAGGTCTGAGTTAGGTTAGGTCTGAGTTAGGTTAGGTCTGAGTTAGGTTAGGTCTGAGTTAGGTTAGGTCTGAGTTAGGTTAGGTCTGAGTTAGGTTAGGTCTGAGTTAGGTTAGGTCTGAGTTAGGTTAGGTCTGAGTTAGGTTAGGTCTGAGTTAGGTTAGGTCTGAGTTAGGTTAGGTCTGAGTTAGGTTAGGTCTGAGTTAGGTTAGGTCTGAGTTAGGTTAGGTCTGAGTTAGGTTAGGTCTGAGTTAGGTTAGGTCTGAGTTAGGTTAGGTCTGAGTTAGGTTAGGTCTGAGTTAGGTTAGGTCTGAGTTAGGTTAGGTCTGAGTTAGGTTAGGTCTGAGTTAGGTTAGGTCTGAGTTAGGTTAGGTCTGAGTTAGGTTAGGTCTGAGTTAGGTTAGGTCTGAGTTAGGTTAGGTCTGAGTTAGGTTAGGTCTGAGTTAGGTTAGGTCTGAGTTAGGTTAGGTCTGAGTTAGGTTAGGTCTGAGTTAGGTTAGGTCTGAGTTAGGTTAGGTCTGAGTTAGGTTAGGTCTGAGTTAGGTTAGGTCTGAGTTAGGTTAGGTCTGAGTTAGGTTAGGTCTGAGTTAGGTTAGGTCTGAGTTAGGTTAGGTCTGAGTTAGGTTAGGTCTGAGTTAGGTTAGGTCTGAGTTAGGTTAGGTCTGAGTTAGGTTAGGTCTGAGTTAGGTTAGGTCTGAGTTAGGTTAGGTCTGAGTTAGGTTAGGTCTGAGTTAGGTTAGGTCTGAGTTAGGTTAGGTCTGAGTTAGGTTAGGTCTGAGTTAGGTTAGGTCTGAGTTAGGTTAGGTCTGAGTTAGGTTAGGTCTGAGTTAGGTTAGGTCTGAGTTAGGTTAGGTCTGAGTTAGGTTAGGTCTGAGTTAGGTTAGGTCTGAGTTAGGTTAGGTCTGAGTTAGGTTAGGTCTGAGTTAGGTTAGGTCTGAGTTAGGTTAGGTCTGAGTTAGGTTAGGTCTGAGTTAGGTTAGGTCTGAGTTAGGTTAGGTCTGAGTTAGGTTAGGTCTGAGTTAGGTTAGGTCTGAGTTAGGTTAGGTCTGAGTTAGGTTAGGTCTGAGTTAGGTTAGGTCTGAGTTAGGTTAGGTCTGAGTTAGGTTAGGTCTGAGTTAGGTTAGGTCTGAGTTAGGTTAGGTCTGAGTTAGGTTAGGTCTGAGTTAGGTTAGGTCTGAGTTAGGTTAGGTCTGAGTTAGGTTAGGTCTGAGTTAGGTTAGGTCTGAGTTAGGTTAGGTCTGAGTTAGGTTAGGTCTGAGTTAGGTTAGGTCTGAGTTAGGTTAGGTCTGAGTTAGGTTAGGTCTGAGTTAGGTTAGGTCTGAGTTAGGTTAGGTCTGAGTTAGGTTAGGTCTGAGTTAGGTTAGGTCTGAGTTAGGTTAGGTCTGAGTTAGGTTAGGTCTGAGTTAGGTTAGGTCTGAGTTAGGTTAGGTCTGAGTTAGGTTAGGTCTGAGTTAGGTTAGGTCTGAGTTAGGTTAGGTCTGAGTTAGGTTAGGTCTGAGTTAGGTTAGGTCTGAGTTAGGTTAGGTCTGAGTTAGGTTAGGTCTGAGTTAGGTTAGGTCTGAGTTAGGTTAGGTCTGAGTTAGGTTAGGTCTGAGTTAGGTTAGGTCTGAGTTAGGTTAGGTCTGAGTTAGGTTAGGTCTGAGTTAGGTTAGGTCTGAGTTAGGTTAGGTCTGAGTTAGGTTAGGTCTGAGTTAGGTTAGGTCTGAGTTAGGTTAGGTCTGAGTTAGGTTAGGTCTGAGTTAGGTTAGGTCTGAGTTAGGTTAGGTCTGAGTTAGGTTAGGTCTGAGTTAGGTTAGGTCTGAGTTAGGTTAGGTCTGAGTTAGGTTAGGTCTGAGTTAGGTTAGGTCTGAGTTAGGTTAGGTCTGAGTTAGGTTAGGTCTGAGTTAGGTTAGGTCTGAGTTAGGTTAGGTCTGAGTTAGGTTAGGTCTGAGTTAGGTTAGGTCTGAGTTAGGTTAGGTCTGAGTTAGGTTAGGTCTGAGTTAGGTTAGGTCTGAGTTAGGTTAGGTCTGAGTTAGGTTAGGTCTGAGTTAGGTTAGGTCTGAGTTAGGTTAGGTCTGAGTTAGGTTAGGTCTGAGTTAGGTTAGGTCTGAGGTAGGTTAGGTCTGAGTTAGGTTAGGTCTGAGTTAGGTTAGGTCTGAGTTAGGTTAGGTCTGAGTTAGGTTAGGTCTGAGTTAGGTTAGGTCTGAGTTAGGTTAGGTCTGAGTTAGGTTAGGTCTGAGTTAGGTTAGGTCTGAGTTAGGTTAGGTCTGAGTTAGGTTAGGTCTGAGTTAGGTTAGGTCTGAGTTAGGTTAGGTCTGAGTTAGGTTAGGTTAGGTTTTTTTTTTTTTTTTTTTGGGGATGAATGGGATGTTTGTTACCCCATTCGTACGGATTGGCAATAAGCTTTTGAGCACGCGGTGCTAACGGCTTACACCTTGTGCTCTGCCATGAGTTAGGTCTTAGTAACTAATGTTTTGTTTGATATTCTGTTAAGATAAAGTTAAGGAAAAGGTTAAGGAGGAGAAGTTATGTTACTTGAGTATTCATGTGGAATTAAAAGATTTAAGGTTGTTTATTATATATTTGAGCAGATTTATGAAACTCTCAGCTGTGGACTCTCTAGAGGCACATTCGAGAATGTTTCCAGGGTCCACGCTGAAGTTTTGGCACATGATAGAGTGATCGAGGCGTTGACGGGCGAATTTGGGACATTCGTTGAGAAGGTGTGCAAAGGTTTGTTTAATTGGCGTTGTATTGTCGCATGGACAATGATTATTTGTTGTGATGTTAAAGCGGTGGAGATATTCTTTGTGGAAAGCGTGATTGCTGAGGTATTGAGTGAGATGGAAATCGGGAGTAAACTTTGAGATGAAATCTTGTAGGAGTTGGTGTGTGGGGAACATGGACTTGGTATATTGACATTTATTGTTATTATTATAGAAGTTGGCGGATGCTGACTCTAGAGTTTTCAAATTATGAAGTTTGACGTGCGATATTGGAATTTGGTCGAAGGTGGGAGTCTTTTGAGCTTTTGCGGCTTCCTTGGCTGCTTGGTCAGCAAGCTCATTGCCCGGTATTCCGCAGTGTGCCTTAGCCCAGAAAAAGTGTGTTGATGTGTTTGGGTGTGTGTGAATTAATGTATGTATTTGAACGACGATGTTGTTGAAGTTGTTGGGGTCCTTTATTTCCATGAGTGAGGACTTGCTGTCTGAGAACAGGAGGAGCTCGCGTGGGTGGTGTTTGTAGGCATAAGTGAGGGATTCCCTGATTGCGACGAGCTCCGCCTGGAAAACAGAGCAGCAGTCGTGGAGTTTATGTTTCTTAGTGATTGTCGGGTGGTCGGGTCTGACGATCACAAATGCTGCTCCAACCCCGTCTTCGCTCTTACTTCCATCGGTGTATGTTCTCCAAGTGTCAGGTGTGTTGAGTGTGTGTGTAATTATTGTTTCGTCATGTTCGGCGATATTGTTTACTTCGGTAAACGGAATAGTTACTCTATTGGATGGATGAAGAAGCTCCGACGGAGCTGCTAGGCGCTCGATTGGGAGGTCCTGCGGGAGGTAAGAGGCATGCCCAGATCGCCTGGCATTCTCCACTTCCGCAGTACACGCTATGCGCGCTGGTAAAGGTGGCAGTTTGGCAAGTGTGATGGAGAGTATAGTGCTCAAGGTCTTGAATCCCCGAATGATTTTGATGGCGAATAGTCGCTGTAGTGAAAGCAATCTGCTCTCGACACACTTGAACCTTAGGGCGTCCACCCAGATGGAAGCCGAGTAAGTAATGATCGGAGTGATGACTCCGTAGTAGATGGTCCTGATGTTCTCTGGGTGGACTCCCCAGGTCGGGCGTATGAAAGCTTGGAGCTTCATAAACAGCTTTTTGGCTTTGTCCACGACATAATTCGCGTGTTTGACAAATTTAAGCCTGCTGTCTATGAAGACTCCAAGATATTTTATGTGAGGGACAAAGGGGATGTGGGAGCCTTCACATAGGATGCGGGTCTTGGCTGCCTTGTTAGTGAAGGCGATTGCTTGTGTCTTGTCGGATCCGAATGTGAGCTTCACACTGTTGCCCCACTTCACAATGCGCTCGATAGCTTGGTTGGTATAACGCTCTAGATCTTCGACGTATTTGGCGCTGCAGATCAACAGCACGTCGTCAGCGTAGGCTTGAAGGCGACAACCTGGGGGCATCTCGGTTTCGAGGAGCTCGTCCAAGATGAGGTTCCATAAGATCGGTCCTACAACCGATCCTTGGACACATCCCCTGGTCATCGCCTTCGTTGCTGAACAGTCCGAGAAGTTGACGGATACCGACCTGCCCGTGACGTAACTTCGTAACATTTGGTAAATGTTACGCGGGCAGTCGTTGTGCTGTAGTCTGGTGAAGATCGCAGGCCACCACGCCATGTCGAACGCCGATTTTATGTCAAGCGAGACGGCCAGAACGTGTTCGGCGGTGTTCTTGGCGTTTGAGACGATGTCGAGAGCATCTTGGATGGCAGTCGTGGTGTTCGTCTGTAAGCGGAAGCCGTACTGCCGACGAACGATTTTGCCCTTGAGGTGGAGGTGGTGAGTCAGCCGGTTTATGATCAGCTTCTCCAAGAGCTTGCCAAAGACCTTTACCAAACCAATAGGCCGGTAGGATGAAGACTTGGTGTAGTCGTCCTTATTCGGCTTTGGTATAATTTTGGTAACAGTGGACTTCCAGGTGGTCGGGAAGTATTCCAGTGACAAGCACCTGTTCATGATGCCAGTGATCACGTCGGGGAAGCATTCGGCGAATTGGTAGCAGATGTCGGAAGTCAAGTGGTCGGCACCAGGGGCCTTTTTGTGACCAATAGTTTTCAGAGTCTCAAGGACTTCGGTCTTAGTGAATGGCGGCTCATCTGGGTGTTCTGGCACGTTATCCACTTGGCCTCTGACATCCTTCTGTAGGTCGGTGTCTTTATGTGGGTAATCATCTGGGTAAAAGGTCTTAAGGAGGCTCTCCGCAGTGTCCCTTGAGTCGGTGGTATAACTGCCATCGGGGAGTAGGAGAGTGGCAGGGGGTCGGGTAATTGGTCGGGTACGCATTATGCGGTTTGTTACGGACCACACGTCCTCTTTCCCCTGCCGCTCGCAAAAAGAACGAAAAGACGCAGTAGAGGCGGCGCAACAAGCATCAGAATATTGCTTTCTTAATTTGTCCCTTGTCTGGACAATTTCGGTAATTGGAAGTCCCCGCTTCACGGCCTTGCTAAGTTGGTGATGGTTTTTGATAACCTGCTTTTTGAGCTCCGTGAGGTCGTCGCTCCACCAAAGGGGGCGACTGGGCGGTTTTTTAGAGCGGGGTAACAGGTCATCGCAAGTTGCCTGTATGGCATCAGTGGTTGTTTTAATGATGTCATCAAGCTCATTTTCAGTGCAATGCTGAATTTCGGCGGTATTGGGGATTTTATTCACTAGGCTGGATCGAAACTGTTCCCTGAGGGCGTCCCACTTGACATTGGTTGTGTTATAGCGGAAGGTGGATAATTTGAGTGTTTTATTAAAGTTAGTGGCATTGTTATTGGAGAACGGGATAGAAAAGGTGATGGCGTTGTGGTCAGAGGAGGGACAGATGTTAGGGTCAACGCGCCAGTTTTGAACGTTTATTTGGTTCTGCCCACAACGGGAGTGGTTACTGATCAGAGTGAGGTCGACTATTGATGCCCGAGGGAGTCCATGGGTAACAGTTTCGAAAGTAGGGTCAGTGCCGACGTTGCAAATGGTGAGGTCGTGTGATATTATTAAATCAGCAATTAGGTTGCCCCTGGCGTTTGGTTGTTTACAGCCCCATGATGGGTGCCAACCGTTGAAATCTCCCCCGATGATGTGCAGAGCTCCTGCCGAGTCATTGAGGAGACTTTCAAGGTGTGCAAGTGTGTTGTATTGGTCAGTACTAGGCTCAACATAAATAGACGATAGGAGTACCTTCCTACCGGTTCTCTGCGTCAGTTGGACGACGCTCAGGTTTGGAGTTGAAAACTTTGTGATGCCTAGTGTACCAATCCCAGTGTTCCTTATGAGAAGAGCTGCCTTGGTCGTTCTGCCAGGAGAAGGAAACTGGTAGGCAGTGTACCCTGGTACATCCCTCATGGCGTTACTGCCAGCTGGTATATAGGGTTCGCTAATAAAAGCGAAGTCATAAGCGTCCTGCCCGCTGAGATGTACTGCCATCTCCTGGTAGGCGTTCCTGCCGTGGCCCAGGTTGATTTGTAGGATGTTATATTTGTCCTTAGGTGGATTGACAATTGCCTGTGAGTATCTATAATCCATAATTGATCCGCGACTTAACTTTGGTTTCCATTAGAGCTCGTAGTGGGCAGGTGACGGAGGTAGCGCTGTGTTGACAGGAGGTGGTGGCAGGAGAGCGGGAGTTGGTGTTGCGCGGTGAGGGAGTGCAGTTGAAGCACTTGAGTGTATTGGCAGAATCCTTAACAGGGCAGCCTGCGTATTCGTGCTCAGCCGAGGCACAGTGGGAGCACGCAATGGAGCCCTTGCAGTGCTTTTTGGTATGTCCAAATTGGAGGCACTTGAAGCACTGCAGCAAGGGGACATGCTCACATGCATGCACCCTCTGGTGGTCGATGTTGACCTTGCCTAAGGTGACTATGGCTTTGAACACTTCTGGGGAGGCAATCAGTACCGCGTTGTAGAGGTGGGACTTGCGGTTTCCTCTGCTGAACTGATAGACAAGGTCCGAGTTCGATGTGGCCTTGTTTTGGATGTCAGGATTCTGCTGCAGGATGATCTCTGCCAGCAGGTCCTTAGGCGTGTCTACACTGATACCCTTGATAATAATGGACGGTTTAAGGGTACGCGCTGGTTCGGCAGTGACATCGCTAAATGTGGAGTTGGACTTGGCCAGTGCCGCGTCTCGTTGGACAACATTGTCGAACTCAATACGGACTTTGTTGTTCGAGACAAACTTGGCGGCTGCTGGGGCAAAAGTCATGTCGCGAAAGGAGACGGTGCTTCTCCAGGCCTGCAGAGTTTCCGAAGGGGACTTTACTGGTTTCTTGGAAGTTATTACCATTGCCGGCCTGCTGGATGGGGGGTTTGGGGGTTGGGGGGGGACGAGACTCTTTCGCGTTGTTCCGACGCGTCGCAGCCGAGGCTGCTTTACTGGCGTAGGTTTCCGGGGGGCTAGGGGTAACGGGTGCAGCAGTGGGAGCGCGATGAGGACGAACGGTGAGCTCTGCCAGCTCCTCCCGGATGGCAGCTTTGATAACTGCGACTGTTGAGGCGTTGGTAGTGACGTATGCGTCGTCACCGTCAGTCTGTGTGCTGATTGCGCGGGTGTTGAGACTGCGCATAGCTGCTTGGCTGAAGGAGGGCCTTCCGGGGGAAGTCGTGTATGGGACTGACTCCGCGTTCAGTGTCTCGACTTCCCTTATGTAATCCTGTATATGATTGCGCAGGTCGTTGACACATTTGTCAATCGCTACTCTGTTGTGTTTGGTAACGCTCTTATTTGCGTGCAGTTGGGTGTGAATTTCGTCCAGACTGGGCTTTAATAGCGTCCAGAGACGAGACGCTCGGCCTCCGTCAGTGGAAGTTCCACTGAGCCACAGCCTGTCCATCTCGGAGGTTTCTGCAAGGCTCGGGGCATCCGGCGTGAGGTTCGCCGGTGCCGCCCCGAGGGCCGCACGCTCCGGTGTCTTTTGTGGTGTGGTTGCGGGTTCGTCCTGCGCTGTGACGTGAGGTCTGGGTGGCAATGTGCCAGTCTGGACGAGTTGGTCCGCTATTGCGGGAGGGAGCAAGACGTCCGGGCGATTTTCTATAGTGAAGGTCACGTTGTGTGTCCCTCCTGCAACTCCAGCTCGCTCTGGGGCAGAATTTTGCGACCCCAGTTCCGCCTCCTGAGGAGCTTGGAGGGCTTGTTCATGCTGTGGTTGCATAGCGCTTATTTCCTGGACCCCACGGGCTTTGTGAGGCGATTGGGGAGGTGTTCTGTACATTCCGCATGTGTACATATTAAGAAAATTTAAAAATTAATAATGGGTAAACTATTGCTCTGAAAATTATTGTTAAGGGCCCAAAAAGTAGGCCTTGTTTGGGTCTCTATTTGTACCAAATTACAGATTTTTATGTCTGTAAATAACGGAGGTATGAATTTATTTCTGTGTACTTTTTAATTTATTGAAAATGTGAATTTGCGGAATGAAAAAGCAATTTGCAAGGAAACAGTGTCAATAAAAGGTGAAGATATTAATAAGAACTATTGATTAAGGCAATAAAATCAGAAATTGACCGTTTGGGGACAAAGATATTGAAGCTCAAAGTGCGTTGCTAAGACACTTTTTGCAGGCACCGAAAAATTTGGGAAAGTCTGAGAAAATTTGTATGAGGAGTGTAAGAAACTTCAGGATTTAACACCAGGGTAATTTAATGTGTACAGAGAGCTACTTAAATGTGAAAACAGATGAAAAATATACTAATAAACGGCAAAATGACAGATGGTTGAAAATTCGGACTTACAAAAACTACTAAAAAATTAATATCTTAAAAACTACTGAAGTTAGAGAGATGAAAATAGCACTGAAAAAACGGGGCAACGATTCTTTAAATTATAAGTGAAAATCAGAATTTTCCAATCACTTTCGCTGAACAAAATTTTCAAAAACGTTGATTTTCTATAAAAAAGATGAGGGAGATGACTTTTCGAATTTACAGGAAAACTATTGGAGATATCGGGAAAATGGTATATACATAAAAGATTGGAAAAAATTAGAGGAATCTAAATTGTTAAACAAAATAAAAATTGACCGGCGGAAACTAAAGTTATGTGTTAAAAACAAGATTGCTCAGAGGTTTTCATGAGGGTACGAATTTTTTGTAGAAATGTTAAAATTTAAGACTGAAGCTAAGTAGGAAGAATTTATTATAGTTACAGGTAATTTAAAACTAATTGAAAGGAACAAAACCGAAAAAGAAAGTTTGAAAAATTTTGAAAAATGAATTAATTATGAATTTTTGAAAATTTGCAAAGTTGAGTTAGAGAAAAAATTGAATAATTCCGGAACCAGAAGGGCTAGGGGGCTACAAGTGGTATCAAAAAAGTGGGGCAAATTAGGGTCACAATTGTGTCAAAATGGGTCACTTTCGTGTGTTTAGAAGTTGGTTGGTTAGGTTAGGTTAGGTTAGGTTAGGTTAGGTTAGGTTAGGTTAGGTTAGGTTAGGTTAGGTTAGGTTAGGTTAGGTTAGGTTAGGTTAGGTTAGGTTAGGTTAGGTTAGGTTAGGTTAGGTTAGGTTAGGTTAGGTTAGGTTAGGTTAGGTTAGGTTAGGTTAGGTTAGGTTAGGTTAGGTTAGGTTAGGTTAGGTTAGGTTAGGTTAGGTTAGGTTAGGTTAGGTTAGGTTAGGTTAGGTTAGGTTAGGTTAGGTTAGGTTAGGTTAGGTTAGGTTAGGTTAGGTTAGGTTAGGTTCGGACTGCGCTTCCGAAGAGCGGCCACCGGAGCGTGCATTCTCGAGGTCCCCGGCACAACCAGCGGGGATAAAGCCGACAAACTAGCCGAGGCAATTCGGCAACAGGTCGGCACAGATAAAGTGCGAGTGGCTAGGCCCTCAAAAACTGTGGACGTTAGGGTCACTGGCCTTGACGAATCTGTTTCGGCAGAAGAGGTGGCTGCTGCGGTGGCACGCAATGGAGAATGCGCCATTGATGCAATAAAGGTCGGAGACATACGCCAGGGTTTCTCGGGCCTTGGGACGGTATGGGTTCGTTGCCCTGTCATGGCCGCCAAGAAAATAGTTTCCGCGGGCCGACTTCTGGTGGGATGGGTCTCTGCGCAGGTCAAACTGATGGACCAGAGACCCTTGCGATGTTTCCGGTGTTTCCGCAACGGTCATGTCAGTGCGCAGTGCCCAGCGGAAACGGACCGCTCGAACAGCTGCTTCCAATGCGGCAAAGATGGTCACAAAGCGGCCCAGTGCACCGCCTCGCCGCATTGTGTTGAATGTGCAGCAGCCGGTAAGCCGTCTGGACACAGAATTAGCAGCAAGGCATGCACTGCACCCAAAGCTGCTGGAAAGAGAAAGGCGACCAATGCTGCCCGTGGCCTCCAGGCCCCTTTGCAGCTTGCTGAATCGACCCCAGCGGGACAGTCTACGGCAGAGGAGGATCTATCTATGGTTGTGGGTTAAATGGACACCATAGAATTCCTTCAGGCGAACCTCAACCATGATGCCAGGGCCCAGGACCTTCTCTGCCAGAGTCTAGCCCAGTGGGGTATACACATCGCTGTAGTAGCAGAGCCCTACAGAGTGCCGGTCAGAGACGACTGGGCTGGAGACCTTGACGGTACTGTGGCCTTAGTTACGCGGAGCGCTGCCGGCTCCAGTTTTAGGAGCGTAACGAAGGGTCACGGCTGTGTCGCTGCAACCTGCGGGGAGTTGGCGGTAGTCGCGGTCTACTTCTCCCCGAACAAAAGCCTGGCAGACTTCGAGGTATTTCTGGTGGAGCTCGGCGCCCTTGTTGGCAGACTGCATCCGGCCCCTGTGATTGTCGCGGGCGATTTTAACGCCAAGAGCTTGGCGTGGGGATGCCCAGCAACCGATCCACGGGGGCGCACTCTCCTAGAGTGGGCAATTGGCGCAAACCTGGCGGTCATCAACGCCGGCACGGAAAACACGTGTGTGCGGCAACAGGGCGGTTCCATCGTAGACATAACGTTTGCAAGCACCACCCTGGCACACCGTGTTCAAAACTGGGAGGTCCTGGTTGGCGTCGAAACACTATCCGACCACCGTTACATCAGATTCGGAGTCGCGACGCTCTCCAGGCCCGATCGCCCAAGACGTAACGACCCAGTCGGTGATGGTCCTCGCTGGGTGCTTAAAAAACTTGACCGAGAGTCCCTAGAACTGGCGGCTTTGGTTCGGTCATGGACAGTGGAACCGGAGGAGGCGGTTGACGTGGAGGTAGAAGCCGAATGGTTCCGTAAGTCCATGACTGAGGCGTGCGACGCGGCAATGCCTCGAGCCAAGACCTTCTATCCCCGACGCGCAGTGTACTGGTGGTCTCCAGATCTTGCGCAGTTGCGCGAGGAGTGTGTGCTCAAGAGACGCCAGTACACACGGCAGAGAGGTCGTCGGCTGAGAGATGAAGAGATGGAAGCGACCCTGTACTCGAGGTATAAGGAGGCAAAAGTGGCCCTAAAATCTGCCATTAGCAATGCCATTGACCGGGCAAGGGAAGAGTTCCTGGAGATTCTAAACAGAGACCCATGGGGGAGGCCATACAAGCTTGTCAGGCAGAAACTCCGCCCGTGGGCCCCTCCACTGACACAGAGTCTCCAGCCCCAGCTGCTGGATAATGTGGTTGCTACTCTGTTCCCCCATAGACCTCCACAACCCCCACCGCCAATGGCGCTACCTGGGGCAGCTGAGAGGCAGCAGGGGGCAGAAACAGAGACACCCAGGGTCACTGAAGGTGAGCTCGGAGCGGCGGTGCTGAGGCTAAGGGCGAAAAATACGGCGCCTGGGCTCGACGGAATCCCGGGTCGAGCCTGGGTTCTAGCCATGAGTGCCCTGGAGCCAAAGTTGCGACGGCTATTCAGCCAATGCCTGGAGCAGGGTCGCTTCCCAGATGCATGGAAGATCGGTCGCTTGGTCCTGCTAAGGAAAGAGGGTCGTCCTGCGGAGTCACCGTCGGCCTACCGGCCCATCGTGTTGCTTGATGAGGTGGGCAAGCTCTTTGAGCGGATCATCGCCAACCGTCTCATCAAGCACCTTACCGCCGAGGGGCCGGGCTTGGCCGATTGTCAATATGGATTCCGCAGTGGTCGCTCAACTGTACATGCGATCCTGCAGGTCAAGAGGATAGCGGAGGATGCAGTCTCCCAGGGTGACGTCGTCTTGGCAGTGTCGCTTGATATTGCCAACGCTTTTAACACCCTCCCCTGGGGCTGCATCATTGAGGCGTTGCTGTACCACCAAGTACCCCACCATCTCAGCCGAATTGTAAGGGCCTACCTGTCTCGAAGGTTTGTGGCCTTTCCCGGGCAGTATGAGTGGGAGAGGCGGGAAATGGTGTGCGGTGTTCCACAGGGGTCGGTACTAGGACCACTCCTGTGGAACATCGGATACGATTGGGTGTTGCGAGGAGGTCGTCTGCGCGGGGTGGAGCTGGTGTGCTACGCCGACGACACCCTTGTCACAGCGCGCGGGGCCTCACTTAGAGACGCGTCCATCTTGGCTACTGCAGCAGTGGCACATGTCGTGGGAAAGATTCGGCGGCTAGGGCTGGAGGTTGCCTTAAATAAATCGGAGGCCATATGCTTCCACGGCCCCCGAAGAGCACCCAAGCCCGGATCCCACATAATTGTCGGCGGCGTGCGAATCCCCATCCAACGGACGATGCGGTACCTTGGCATCGTCCTGGATAGTCGGTGGTCCTTCGAGGCGCATTTCGAACGGCTGACTCCAAAGCTGCTGAGTGCGGCTGCTGCGCTCGGGCGCTTGCTCCCGAATCTTGGGGGCCCAAAAGCGTCGTGCCGTCGCCTATACTCGGGGGTAATAAGATCAATTGCCCTTTACGGTGCCCCAGTATGGGCTAAAGATCTCAACGCCGGGAATGCCAATCAGCTGCGCAGAGCGCAGAGAGTAATGGCGATAAGGTCCATACGGGGATACCGCACGATCTCAGGAGAGGCGGCATGTGTGCTGGCCGGATCTCTGCCGTGGGATTTAGACGCGAGGACCCTTGCGTCAGTCTTCTTCTGGCGTGAGGAGGCGCGTGCTAGAGACTTTTGGCCAGCACCGCAGGAGATCCAGGCCAAGCGTGACGAACTATGCCGCGAGGCGATTTCGGAGTGGGTGGACCGACTGACCAGACCAACTGCGGGCGCCCGGACTGTTGCGGCGATACGCCCAGTCATGACACAGTGGCTGGAGCGGACACATGGCTCCCTCACGTTCCGGCTCGTGCAGATTCTATCGGGGCATGGTTGCTTCGGGAGGTATCTGCACAAAGTTGCCGGCAGGGAGCCGACGGAAGAGTGTCATGAATGCGGCGCAGCGGTGGATACCGCTCAACACACTCTGGACGAGTGCCCAGCGTGGGGGCCAGAAAGGGACGACCTGGTGGCTATAGTGGGGCAGGATCTGTCGCTGCCAGCCGTGGTGAAGTCCATGGTCGACAGCGACAGATCTTGGAAAGCAGTGAAAACCTTCTGCGAGCTAGTCCTGCAACAGAAGGAACTGGCGGAGCGGGCCAGAGAGGTCGACCCACTGGCCGACCAAAGGCGCCGCAAGCGAGCCGGACGAAGACGGGCCGCGCACGACCGCCGCCTGCCTCCGTAGAGTGGCCATAGGATGGCAGGCATGGGGAAGTCTGCCATCCGTCAATCAGCATTAGGCCACTGAAGGCGGAATGATGTGAGGATGTAAAATTGAGGCCAAAACGGCCTCCGGAGGCGGCGCTCCAGGGCTCGGAGCGGTGCTGGTGGTGCTGCAGATGCAAGCGCGAGCGTTCCTGCAGCCCACCGTACAGCACAGCGGCGGCAGACGGAGAGGTTTTTTAGTGGGTAAACTCGGGGTCCCATCAGCCCGTAACGAGGAGTCCCACATAACCACCCGGGTCTGTCCCCTCACCCGGGTGGTATGCGTAATGCATTTTTCCTCTCCTTAAAAAAAAAAAAAAAAAAAAAAAAAAAAAAAAAAAAAAAAAAAAAAAGGTTAGGTTAGGTTAGGTTAGGTTAGGTTAGGTTAGGTTAGGTTAGGTTAGGTTAGGTTAGGTTAGGTTAGGTTAGGTTAGGTTAGGTTAGGTTAGGTTAGGTTAGGTTAGGTTAGGTTAGGTTAGGTTAGGTTAGGTTAGGTTAGGTTAGGTTAGGTTAGGTTAGGTTAGGTTAGGTTAGGTTAGGTTAGGTTAGGTTAGGTTAGGTTAGGTTAGGTTAGGTTAGGTTAGGTTAGGTTAGGTTAGGTTAGGTTAGGTTAGGTTAGGTTAGGTTAGGTTAGGTTAGGTTAGGTTTTTTTTTTTTTTTTTTTTTGGGAATGAATGGAGTAGTTTTACCCCATTCGTACGGATTGGCGATAAGCATTTGAGCACGCGGTGCTAACGGTTTACACGTTGTGCTCAGCCATGGGTTAGGTCTTAGTAACTTATGTTTTGTTTGTTATTCTGTTAAGATAAAGGTAAGGAGAAGTTTAAGGAGAAATTATGTTACTTGAGTATTATGTAGAATTAAAAGATTTAAGGTTGTTTATTATGTATTTGAGAAGATTTATGAAACTCTCAGCTGTGGATTCTCTGGAGGCACATTCGAGAATGTTTCCAGGGTCCACGCTGAAGTTTTGGCAAATGATAAAGTGATCGAGGCGTTGGCGGGTGAATTTTGGACATTCGTTGAGAAGATGTGCGAAGGTTTGCTTTATTGGCGTTGTATTGTCGCATGGACAATGATTATTTGTTGTGATGTTAAAGCGGTGGAGATATTCTTTGTGGAAAGCGTGATTGCTGAGGTATTGAGTGAGATGGAAATCGGGAGTAAACTTTGAGACGAAATCTTGTAGGAGTTGGTGTGTGGGGAACATAGACTTGGTATATTCACATTTATTGTTATTATTATAGAAGTTGGCGGATGCTGATTCTAGTGTTTTCAAATTATGTAGTTTGACGTGCGATATTGGAATTTTGTCGAAGGTGGGAGTCTTGTGAGCTTTTGCGGCTTCCTTGGCTGCTTGGTCAGCAAGCTCATTCCCCGGTATTCCGCAGTGTGCTTTAGCCCAGAAAAAGTGTGTTGATGTGTTTGGGTGTGTGTGAATTAATGTATGTATTTGAACAACGATGTTGTTGAAGTTGTTGGGGTCCTTTATTGCCATGAGTGAGGACTTGCTGTCTGAGAACAGGAGGAGCTCGCGTGGATGGTGTTTGTAGGCATAAGTGAGGGATTCCCTGATTGCGACGAGCTCCGCCTGGAAAACAGAGCAGCAGTCGTGGAGTTTATGTTTATTAGTGATTGTCGGGTGGTCGGGTCTGACGATCACAAAGGCCGCTCCAACCCCGTCTTCGCTCTTACTTCCGTCGGTGTATGTTCTCCAAGTGTCAGGTGTGGTGAGTGTATGAGTAATTATTGTTTCGTCGTGTTCGGCGATATTGTTTACTTCGGTAAACGGAATAGTGACTCTATTGGATGGATGAAGAAGCTCCGACGGAGCTGCTAGGCGCTCGATTGGGAGGTCCTGTGGGAGGTAGGAGGCGTGCCCAGATCGCCTGGCATTCTCCACTTCCGCAGTACACGCTATGCGCGCTGGTAAAGGTGGCAGTTTGGCAAGTGTGATGGAGAGTATAGTGCTCAAGGTCTTGAATCCCCGAATGATTTTTATGGCAAATAGTCGTTGTAGTGAAAGCAATCTGCTCTCGACACACTTGAATTTTAGGGCGTCCACCCAGATGGAAGCCGAGTAAGTAATGATCGGAGTGATGACTCCGTAGTATATTGTCCTGATGTTCTCTGGGTGGACTCCCCAGGTTGGGCGTATGAATGCTTGGAGCTTCATAAACAGCTTTTTGGCTTTATCTATAACGTAGTTCACATGTTTGACAAATTTTAGCCTGCTGTCTATGAAAACTCCAAGATATTTTATGTGAGGGACAAAGGGGACGTGGGAACCTTCACATAAGATGCGGATCTTGGCTGCCTTGTTAGTGAAGGCGATTGCATGTGTCTTGTCAGATCCGAACGTGAGCTTCACACTGTTTCCCCACTCCACAATGCGCTCGACGGCTTGGTTGGTGCGGCGTTCTAGATCTTCGACGTATCTGGCGTTGCAGATCAAAAGCACGTCATCAGCATAGGCTTGAAGGTGACAGCCCGGGGGCATCTCGGTTTCGAGGAGCTCGTCCAAGATCAAGTTCCATAAGATCGGCCCGACGACCGATCCTTGGACGCACCCCCTGGTCATCACCTTTCTCGCTGAGCAGTCCGAGAAGTTAACGGAAACTGACCTGTCCGTGACGTAACTTCGTAACATCTGATAGATGTTACGCGGACAGTCGTTGTGCTGTAGTCTTGTGAAGATTGCTGGCCACCACGCCATGTCGAACGCCGATTTAATGTCGAGCGAGACGGCCAGAACGTGTTCGCCGGTGTTCTTTGCGTTTAAGATGATGTCGAGAGCGTCTTGGATGGCAGTCGTGGTGTTTGTTTGTAGGCGGAAGCCGTACTGCCGACGTACAATTTTGCCCTTGAGGTGTAGGTGGTGGGTTAGCCGGTTTATGATCAGCTTCTCCAGGAGCTTGCCAAATACCTTCACCAAACCAATAGGCCGGTAGGATGATGACTTAGTGTAATCGTCCTTATTCGGCTTTGGTATAATTTTGGTGACAGTAGACTTCCAGGTGGTCGGGAAGTATTCTAGTGACAAGCATCTGTTCATGATGCTAGTGATCACGTCGGGGAAGCATTCGGCGAATTGGTAGCAGATGTCAGAAGTCAAGTGGTCGGCGCCGGGGGCCTTTTTGTGACCAATAGTTTTAAGAGTCTCGAGGACTTCGGTCTTAGTGAACGGCGGCTCATCTGGGTGTTCCGGCGCGTTATCCACTTGGCCTCTGACATCCTTCTGTTGGCCGGTGTCTTCGTGTGGGTTATCGTCCGGGTAGAAGACCCTGAGGAGGTTCTCTGCGGTGTCTTTCGAGTCGGTGGTGTAGCTGCCATCAGGGAGTAGGAGAGTAGCAGGGGGCTGGGTAATGGGTCGGGTGCGCATAATGCGGTTCGTTACGGACCAAACGTCCTCTTTCCCCTGCCGCTCGCAAAAAGCACGGAATGTAGCAGTAGAGGCAGCACAGCACGCATCCGAGTATCGCTTTCTTATTTTGTCCCTCTCCTGAACAATATCGGTGATCGGGAGGCCCCGCTTCACAGCCTTGCTGAGCTGGTGATGGTTTTGGATTACCAGCCTTTTGAGCTCGGTAAGGTCATCGTTCCACCAAATGGGGCGACTAGGCGGTTTTTGGGAGCGGGGTAGAAGGTCATCGCAGGTTTTCTGAATGGCATCGGTAGTTAATTCTATGATGTGATCGAGCTCGTCTTTAGTGCAGTGGTTGATTTCTGCTGTGTCGGGGATTTTATTTACCAGGCTTGATCGGAACTGTTCTTTAAGGGGGTCCCACTTGACATTAGCGGTGTTATATCGGAAGGTGGATAGTTTAAGTTTTTTGTTGAAATCTAAAGCTTTGTTGTTGGAGAGCGGAATGGAGAAGGTGATAGCGTTGTGGTCAGAGGAGGGACAGATGTTGAAGTCAACGCGCCAGTTCTCGACGTTTATCTGGTTTTGTCCGCAACGAGAGTGGTTGCTTATTAAAGTGAGGTCAACAATAGAAGCCCTGGGGAGGCCATGGGTCACGGTTTCAAATGTTGGGTCGGTGCCAATGTTACAGATGGTGAGGTCGTGGGATATGGTCAAATCGGCTACTTGGTTACCCCTGGCGTTTGGCTGCTTACATCCCCATGACGGGTGCCACCCGTTGAAATCCCCTCCGATGATGTGCAGAGCGCCTGTAGAATCATTGAGGAGTTCCTCCAGTTGTTTCAGGGTATTGTGTCGGTCAGTTCTAGGCTCAACGTATATGGACGACAGGACCACCTTCCTGCCGGTTCTCTGCGTCAGTTGAACGATACTCAAGTTGGGAGTTGAGTACTTAGTGATTCCTAATGTACTGACCCCAAAGTTTCTTATAAGGAGAGCAGCCTTAGTCGTTCTGTCAGGAGAAGGAAATTGGTAAGTAGTGTACCCTGGTACATCCCTCATAACATTACTGCCAGCTGGTATGTAGGGTTCGCTTATAAAAGCGAAATCACAGGTATCCTGCCCGCTGAGATACACTGCCATTTCCTGATGGGCGTTCCTGCCGTGGCCCAAGTTTATTTGCAAGATGTTATATTTGTCTTTAGGTGGATTGACGTTAGCTTGTAAGTTTCTATGATCCATAGTTAATTCGGGATTTCACTTTGGTTTCCATAAGAGTTCGGAGTGGGCAGGTGACGGAGGTAGCGCTATGATGATAGGAGGGGGCAGGTGAGCGGGAGGTGGTGTTAGATTTAGCGGAAGTGCAGTTGAAGCATTTGATGGCATTTGGGGAATCCTTGACGGGGCAGCCTGCGTATTCGTGCTCAGCCGAGGCACAGTGGGAGCACGCGATGGAACCCTTGCAGTGCTTTTTGGTGTGTCCAAATTGGAGGCACTTGAAGCACTGCAGCAAGGGGACATGCTCACATGCATGCACCCTCTGGTGGTCTATGTTGACCTTGCCTAAGGTGACTATGGCTTTAAATACGTCTGGGGAAGCAATCAGTACCGCGTTGTAAAGGTGGGATTTGCGGTTGCCTCTGCTGAACTGGTAGACAAGGTCCGAGTTCGATGTGGCCTTGTCTTGGATGTCAGGATTCTGCTGCAGGATGATCTCTGCCAGCAGGTCCTTGGGCGTGTCTACGCTGATACCCTTGATCATTATGGACGGTTTGAGGGTGCGTGCCGGCTCGGCAGTGACGTCGCTAAATGTGGAGTTGGATTTAGCCAGTGCTGCATCTCGTTGGACAACATTGTCAAACTCGATTCGAACTTTGTTGTTCGAGACAAACTTGGCGGCTGCTGGGGCAAAAGTCATGTCGCGAAAGGAGACAGTGCTTCTCCAGGCCTGTAGAGTTTCCGAAGGGGACTTTACTGGTTTCTTGGAAGTTATTACCATTGCAGGCCTGCTGGATGGGGGGTTTGAGCGTTGGGCGGGACGAGGCTCTTTCACGTTGTTCCGACGCGTCGCAGTCGAAGCTGCTTTACTGGCGTAGGTTTCCGGAGGGTTAGGGGTAATGGGTGCAGCAGTGGGAGCGCGATGGGGACGGACGGTGAGCTCTCCCAGCTCCTCCCGGATGGCTGCTTTAATCACTGCGACTGTTGAGGCGTTGGTGGTGACGTATGCGTCATCGCCGTCGGTCTGTGTGCTGATTGAGCGAGTGTTGAGGTTGCGCAGAGCTGCTTGGCTGAAGGAGAGCCTTCCGGGAGAGTTCGTGTATGGGGCTGCCTCCACGCTTAGTGTCTCGACTTCCCGTATGTAGTCTTGTATGTGGTTGCGCAGGTCGTTGACACATTTGTCGATCGCAACTCTGTTTTGCTTAGTGACACTCTTATTAGCGTGCAGCTGAGTGTGGATTTCATCCAGACTGGGTTTTAATAGCGTCCAGAGGCGAGACGCTCGACCTCCGTCAGCGGAAGTTCCACTGAGCCACAACCTGTCCATCTCGGAGGTTTCCGCAAGGCTCGGGGCATCCGGCGTGAGGTTCGCCGGTGCCGCCCCGAGAGCGGCCCGCTCCGGTGTCCTTTGCACTGTGGCTACAGGTTTGTCCTGCACTGTGACATGAGGTCTGGGTGACAGTGTGCCAGTCTGGATGAGTTGATCTGCTATTGCGGGAGGAAGCAAGACGTCTGGGCGATTTTCAACGGTGTAGGTGGTGTTGTGTGCGAGACAGACGTCTCCCACTGGTTCTGGTGCAGGAACTTGCATGCCTGGCTCCACTCTTTGGGTTTCTAGGGGTGCCTGTTCGCGCTGTGTTAGCGACTCGCTTGGTACTTGGGCTCCGCGGGCTTTGTGAGGCGATTGGGGAGGTGTTCTGTACATTCCGCATGTGTACATATTAAGAAAATTTAAAAATTAATAATGGGTAAACTATTGCTCTGAAAATTATTAATAAATGCTCAAAAAGTAGGTCTTGTTTGGGTCTTTGTTTGTACCAAATTACAGATTTTTATGTTTGTAAATAACGGAGGTATGAATTTATTTCTGTGTACTTTTTAATTTATTGAAAATGTGAATTAGCGGAATGAAACAGCACTTTGCAAGAAAAGAGTGTCAATAAAAGGTGTAGATATTAATGAGCACTATTGATTAAGGCAATAAAATCAGAAATTGACCGTTTGGGGACAAAGATATTGAAGCTCAAAGTGCGTTG